>VSMD01027939.1:0-53480 GCA_008750895.1 Mirza zaza | reverse complement strand
TGGTGCTTGTTTTTCCATTCTTGGGATACTTCACTTAGTAGTATGGGTTCCAGCTCTAACCAGGAAAATATAAGATGTGCTATATCACCATTGTTTCTTAGAGCTGAATAGTACTCCATGGTATACATATACCACATTTTATTAATCCATTCTTGGATTGATGGGCACTTGGGCTGTTTCCACAGCCTTGCGATTATGAATTGTGCTGCTATAAACATTCGAGTGCAGGTGTCTTTTTTGTAGAGTGTCATTGGATCTTTTGGGTAGATGCCTAGTAATGGGATTGCTGGGTCAAATGGTAGATTCACTTGTATCGCTTTAAGGTATCTCCATATCACTTTCCACAGAGGTTGAATTAGTTTGCAGTCCCACCAGCAGTGTAGGAGTGTTCCTCTCTCTCCGCATCTACGGCAGCATTTGTTATTTGGAGACTTTTTGATAAAGGCCACTCTCACTGGAGTTAAGTGATACCTCATTGTAGTTTTGATTTGCATTTCCCTGATGATTAGAGATGGTGAGGATTTTTTCATATGTTTGTTGGCCATTCTTCTGTCTTCTTTAGAAAAGTTTCTGTTCAAGTCCTTTGCCCACTTTTTAATAGTGTTACTGTTTATCTTAACAGGGTATTCTTCTTTTTGTTGCTGAGTAGTAATCAATTACATGATGTACCACAATTTGTTTACCATTTACCTGTTGATATACATGTGGGCTGTTTCCAGGTTTTGGCTATTACAAATAGGCTGCTATGAACATTCATGTATAAATTTCTATATGGATATATGCTTTTATTTCTTTTGGATAAATACCTAAAAGTAGCATGGTTGGGTCATATGGTAGGTATATGCTATGCTTAACTTCTTTTTTTTTTTGAGACAGAGTCTCACTCTGTTGCCTGGGCTAGCTGTGGCATCAGCCTGGCTCACAGCAACCTCAAACTCCTGGGCTCAAGTGATCCTTCTGCCTCAGGCTATAGGACTACAGGCATGCACCATGTCCAGCTAATTTGTTCTATATATTTTGAGTTATTCAGCTAATTTCTTTCTATTTTTTTTTTTTAGTAGAGAAGGGGTCTTGCTCTTGCTCAGGCTGGTCTTGAACTCCTGAGCTCAAAGGATCCTGCCCGCCTCTGCCTTCCAGAGTGCTAGGATTACAGGCGTGAGCCGTCACTCCAGGCCTAGCTTAACTTCTTAAAAAACTGCCAAGCTGTTTTCCAAAGTGATTATACTTTGGTTTTATATTCTTACCAGCAGTGTATATACATTCTAGCTGCTTACCATTCCTGCCAGACCTCACTTAATTTGGTGTCAGTCTTTTTAATTTCAGAAATTCTAATAAGTGTCCATAGTTTTATAGTTTTACATTTAGGTCTATCATTTATTTTTATTTTTTAATAGACAGGGTTTTACCCCATGGCCTAGGCTGGAGTGCAGTGGCATGATCATAGCTCACCATAGCCTCAAACCCCTGGGTTCAAGTGATCCTCCTGCCTCAGCCTCTCAGGTAGCTGAGACTACAGGTACATGCCACTCTGCTTGCTATTTTTTTCTATTTTTTATAGAGACATTGCCCAGGTTGGTCCTGGCCTCAAGTGATCCCGCCACCTTGGCAGGGCAAGATGTGAATTCCAGTGTTTTGACTCTGGAGCCCTGACTCATTCCCTATCCAAGGCTAAAGCTAAGAGGAGAAGGTTGGTTGGTGGGTGCCCTGCAGGGACGGGGAAGGGAGAGAAGGCGCTGAGGTGGATCTCTGAGCTTCTCTGCACACTGCAGCCTCCAGAGGAAGTCTGCTCTCAACCCTGGCTCCACATGCCCAGAGACCACCTCAGAGCGGTGCCACGGACCTCTCTCCTGACCTCTAGGCCTGCAGCGCCGACAGCTTGTGGGATCTCAGAGTCAAAATGTGAACTCACCAGAGTCCTGCAGAATGTCAAAGAAACCTCAGGACCCATGTCAACCACCTGAAGATAACAACACTAACTACTAACAGTAAAAAGCATGTGTACGGCTGCTACTGTATACAGTACAGCACGGAGGCCTTGAGCTAGGCGTGGACCACACGGTACTGCACTCCATCCTCACCTTATGATTTTGGGAAACTGAGGCTCAGATATTCATTTATTGCCCAAAGTCACATAGCTGATAAGCACAGACCCACGTCTATCTGACCGCAAATGAACCATAACCATTTTGAAAAATTACTTCCTTCTCTCAACCTGCCTGTTTCTACCAGGGGCAGCACCAACCCCCAGGCCTGAGACCCTGCCATTTCCCCCGGCTTCAGTGTGTCAGGACAGACAGCAGCCTGAGAGGGCTGGACAGCAGCTGGCAGGGCAGCGTACACTGAGGCGGCGGCTTCTCCTGCCAACCGCAAATTTAACGTTGCCAAATCCTAAACTTCAATCCTGACTTTTTAGAGTTAAACTCAGTTGCCAGGTCCTATGCCATGGAGGTTAAGAACAAGGAGCCCAGGTCAGAGACACTCAGGTTCCAGCCTGGACCCCCTGCTTTCTCGCTCTGTGATCTGGGAGCACCTTCTGGAACCCCTGTGACCCACCGATTCCTCATCGGGAAAACAGAGATGACGATGCCAACCTGTGAGTCTGAAGGCCCCTGAGGCCCACGGGGACTTAACAGGACTAACTGGAGCAGCCTCCTTGGAGCAAAGTTTGAGCCTAAATAAGACGGGGAACAGCGTGTGGAACAGAGCTAAAGATGTCTCTTTCTCCCAGGTTCTCTCTGAGCCTTTCACATGCTAATTGTGACCTTCCCGGAGTACACGGGTGGGGGAGGAGAGGAGGAATGCAGCCTCCCAAATTTATTTCCTGTAGAACCTGGGGGGGGGGCATCTCCCCTCGGAGAAGAGCCGCTGCCTGCCATTCTCTTGAGCCCTCTGCCCTAATCTCTCCCCAGCCCCAGCTCCCATTCCCATCTGCCTGAGAGACTTCCTACCACATCTGGTAGTCCAAAGTGACCACTTCTACCTTCTGCCCAGCCCTGCCCCCAGCGCCCCTCCCACTGCCCCCCCCTCCCCAGCCATAGCTCTGCCAGGCCATCAGCAGCAGGGAGGAGTCTAATCCACTCCCTCATTCCACAGCAGAGGCACAGAGGTGAAGGGCTGTGCTTGACCCACGACCACTCGGCCGGGAGACAGGGTCCAGGATGGGTCTAGGCTTTTCTGCCATTCACTTTGGGAAGGAAGTCCTCCAGGGGGAAGACAGGTCAGGTGGTGGCCTCCTGTCAGCCAGCCCTTTGTCCCAAGAGCAACCAACTATTCTGGGAAGTCCCTGATTCCCACCCTCTCTCTCAGAGCCTTCCCGACAGCCATCCCACAATTCCTAGCACCTCTACCACTTGGCCACTCTCTGAGGGATTATCCATCTAGGGGGTTCACAAAGTCCTCAGGTTTTTAGACACCGCCCCCCCCTCAAAATGTGCTCATAAGTCTGACAGATGTGTCTCTGTGTGTGCAGATTTCTGGAGCCAGCATGGAGAGACACACCCTAAGTCTCAATGGGGGTCCAAGACCTAAAGGAGATAAAGGACGGCTTGTCTGTCCCGCCCTTCATTATAAAGGTGTCAATCCATAGAAGGCTTTTACATCTGTAACTGGTACGTTTTAAGTGCACTGTAAGGCCTGGGTCGGTCCACAGCCTGGTTTTGTAATGAAATTTTATTGGAACATGGCCACGCCCGCTTGTTTGTGTATTGTCAGAGGCCGCTTTCCTACCACAGCTACAAGGGCAGTGTTGAGCAGTTGCAACACAGAGTCAACTGTGGGGCTCACAGACTCCCCTCAGGGCTGGCTGCCATGATGATGATGATCATACAGATTGTTCAAGGATTTTGTAACTCTTCTCCGCCTCTCTTCTTCACTCACCCTTAACACACAGCTCATTGATTGGTTCAACAAGGGCTCAGGGAACCCATTGCATCCTCTAGGCTGGAACTACTTGGGAGAAAGAGAGAGCAGCTAACCTTATGGCTTTCCAGCAAGATGGCATCCTGCCTTCAGGGCCCTAAGTGATCTGTGCACTTTTGTCACCTCATCTCCCTCATCTGCTCCAGTTGCATTGACCTTCTTTTTGTCTGTCAAACACGAATTTTCTTCCAACCTCAGGACCTTTGCATATGCTGGTCTTTCTGAGTCATTCAGGTCCTGGCTCAGATATTGACCAATCAGTAGATATTGACTACTGAGCCCAACTCAATCCTGGGCCCAAGTGCTTTACATGGCACTTACCATCATGTTTGTTCACTTGTTTTTTTGTCGGTCTCCCCCGATACCATGTGGGACAGGGGCTTCTGTCTCATTCACTGCTGGAGCCCAGTGCCTAGAGGAGTGTCTAGTGTAGTGGGCATTCATGTCCCCCAATAGCCATTTATCAAATAAATGACCCCTGGACAGAATGTCAAGTGGTATGTCTTCTCTGTCCAGCCCCGCAGGCCCACTCACTCAGCCACATTTCCCTTCTCTGGGCCTCATTCGCCATCTATGTAAAATGGAGCGTGAGCTAGACGAGACGCCCCTAACCTTTTGGTTTGAAGACTCTGTTTGGAAAGCATGTGTTGGGGCCTGCCACCGCTAGGTCTGGCACTAATAGTGTGAGCCTCAGTCCCAGCCCAGGCCCTGGGCACAGATGAGAAAGTCTCCACTGAGGAATGAGGGAAGGAATGGGTGGAGAAGCAGGGGGAGGGGAGACCCAGAATCCTCCCCAGGGCTGGGCAGGAAAGGCAACCAAGAGCTGAGAGCTGAGAGCTGCAGGCCTGCCCCCTGCTGGGGCACAGGAGGGAATAAACACCCCTTTGAGGAGTAGGGTTGGGGTGGTCGGGAGGGCTCTTTCACTTTCAGCCTATGGGCTTCAGAGCTGTTTGAAATTTATATAACAAGTATATATTTTGGCAGCTGGAAAAATTGAAATACATATACCCTTTAACCCAGCAATTACACTTCTAGGAATTTCCTCATGGACGGATAGACGCATGTGTAAAATGACACAGGTACAGGGCTATTCAGGGCAGCCTTGTTTAAAACAGCAAAAAGACTGAAAGCACTCTAAGTGTCCATCAGTAGGGGCAGGCTGGATGAAGCAAGACACATGCACAAAACAGAACAGTATGGAGATGTTATAAGAAAGAACATAGCAAGTCTGTAGATGCAAGTGTAGAACAATCTCTAAGATCTTTGCTAAGTAAAAGAAACAATGTATATGCAATGCTACCATTTCTATGAAAAACTACACACACAAATGTTTATAATGCTTAGAATATTTTTTTAATTGAGACAAAATTCACATAACATGAAATTATCCATTTTAATGTATATAATTCAGTAATTCACAGTGTTGTTCAACCGCCACGTATCTAGTTCCAGAACATTTTCATCTCCCCAAAAACAAATGCCTGTACCCATCAGCAGTCACTCCCCATCCTCTGTCCCCCCATCCCCTAGCCACCACTGAACTGCTTTCTGTCTCTATGGATTTGCCTATTCTGGACATTTCATAGAAATGAAATCATACACCATGTGACCTTTTCTGTCTGTCTTTTTTCGGTTAGTATGTTTTTGAGGTTCATCCACGTTGATCCTTTCTATGGCTTGTTATATATTTCACTGCATAGCTATACAATACCTCATTTATTTATCAGCTGATGGGCAGTTGCAGTGTTTCTACCTTCTGGCTATTATGACTAGAGCTACTATGACACTCGGGTTTTTGTTTGAATACCTGTTTTCTTTTCTCTTGAGACAAAGTCTCACTGTGTTGCCTGGGCTAGAGTGCCTTGGCATCAGCCTAGCTCACAGCAACCTCAAACTCCTGGGTTCAAGGGATCCTCATATCTCAGCCTCCTGAGTAGCTAGGACTATAGGCACGTGCCACCATGGCCGGCTAATTTTTTTCTGTTTTTAGTTGTTTGGCTAATTTCTTTCTATTTATAGTAGAGACGGGGTCTCGCTCTTGCTCAGGCTGGTCTTGACTCCTGAGTTCAAGCAATCCTTCTGCCTCAGCCTCCCAGAGTGTTAGGATTACAGGCGTGTACCACCACGCCTGACCTGGATACCTGTTTTCAATACTTTTGAATAGGTACCTAGGAATGAAACTGTTGGGTCATACGGTAATTCTATGCTTAACTCTTTATTTTTATTTTTCCTTATTTATTATTAATCATTTCAGTGGAACAAGGAGGGATATGCTTAACTCTTTAAGGAACTGCAAATCGTTTCCAATATTCTTTTGTACCTCATGAATTTTATACCATAAGCAAATATTAACTCCTCTCAAAAAAAGAAAAATAGGCCAGGTGTGGTGGTTTACACCTGTAATCCCAACACTTTGGGAGGCTGAGGTCTGAGGCCAGGAGTTTGAGATTAGCCTGGGCAACATAGCAAGACCATAAAAAATGAAGAAGTTAGCCAGGCGTGGTCATTCATGCCTATAATCCCAGCATTCTGGGAGGCTGAAGCAGGAGTATGGCTTGAGCCCAAGAGTTTGAGGGTTACAGTGAGCTATGATGATGCCACTGTACTCTGGACCAGGTGACACAGCAAGACCTTGTCTCAAAAAAAAAAAAAAAGAAGGAAATTAGCAAATATTTATCTAGATGATTCCTGGAAGAAAACTGCATTTTGGACTCTAAACCTCAATTCAGATCCAACTCCTTTGTTCCAGGAGTGGGGTATATGGAGTCCTGGGTTCAAATCCCAGGCCTGTCAGTTACAGCTGTGTTCATCATGCAGGTTACTCAACCTCTCTATACCCCAAATGTAAAATAAGAAAAAAATCATTTCCTGGATTAGCTCTAAGAGTTAAATAAACTCAGGGGTGAGACACACCAAGCTCTGTGTCCAGCACAGACTACTTTACACTAGCAGGGCGCGGGAGACATCCTCTTCTCTCCTGGGATCACTGGTCTTCACAGCCTTTCCACACACACTGCTCTGCCTCCCTACATGCTCAAGGAGGCCTGGCCTGCTGGGCAGATCCACTTCTCAAAATATTTCAGCAGGCCGGGCGCAGTGGCTCACGCCTGTAATCCTAGCTCTCTGGGAGGCCGAGGTGGGTGGATCGTTTGAGCTCAGGAGTTCGAGACCAGCATGAGCAAAAGCGAGACCCCATCTCTACTATAAATAGAAAGAAATTAATTGGCCAACTAAAATATATATAGAAAAAATTAGCCGGGCATGGTGGCACATGCCTGTAGTCCCAGTTACTTGAGAGGCTGAGGCAGCAGGATTGCTTGAGCCCAGGAGTTTGAGGTTGCTGTGAGCTAGGCTGATGCCACGGCACTCACTCTAGCCTGGGCAATAAAGTGAAACTCTGTCTCAAAAAAAAAATTTCAGCAATCCCAGTTCAAACAGCCCAGAAGAGGGGTCAGTTAGGGTTTGAGGTGATAGGAACCAGGGTCAGGTGCCAGGAAAGGGTCTACCGTTGGCTAAGGGCTGCCCTTGGACAGGGAACATGGGTTTGCTCTATGGAGCTGTGGAGCTTAGGGCTGTAAGGTGTGGAGGAGTTGGGTAGAACCACAGGGAGACAGATTTGGGTTTAACTGAAGAAACAACTTATATTTTTAATTGAGAATGCCAGGCACTGTGTCAAGCACATCCTACACATCATCTCATGTGGCTGCTCACAAACTCTATGAGAGGGATAGGTACTATGCCCATTTTACAGATGAGAAAACTGAGGTTCAGAGTCCTTAGTCACTTGCCCAAAGTTATAGAAACAAATACAAAATGTAGCTGGGTTTGAATCCAGGCCTGTTTCAGTCCAGAACTTGGAAGCCTAACCACTGTGCTAAGAGGTCAATGGCCAAGTACTGGGTAAATGTTACTGATCACTAATCAAGATCTGATAACAATACGCGGCAGTGGTATGAGCAATCTGAGGTTGGGGTGTGAGTAGCATATCCCTGACTTCAGGCAGAGGCTGGATTAACTTTTGGTAGAGATTTCAGTGTTTGGTGCAGGCAGTTGGATTCGGGCCCTAGGGTTCTAGTTGCAGGGGTACAAGGAGATTTCCAAGGCCTGTCCCCCAGAGATTTGGATGTTGCTATTTCTCAGATGGACCCCAGGAATCTGTCGTTTTCAAAAGGTAATTCTGATCTGCAGCTATGTATGGGATCCACTTGCTTGGATGACCTCTCGGGCATAGTTTCTACGATCTGAGGTGCTCTAACACCCACAACTGGGGAAGGTTTCCTTTGGGACAGGCATTGTTCTCTCCCCTTACTGCTTCCTAAATTCCCGAAGGTCTTGGAGAGAATGAGTGCACCCGCCCTTCACAGGCACTTCCCCACTGCTCCCTTCCCCTCATGGGCAATATGCTCTTCTGGAACGAAAAAAAGATAGTAAAGAAGGAGGCATAGGATGGCACTGCCACCTTCATCGTGAGGGTAGAGCCAGCTCACCTTCCCTCCTTGTCCCACCCCACTTCACTCCATGCAGAGCCTCAGCCCCCAAAAGACTGTCACTTGCCCCACTGCACCCTAGTCAAGTGTAACCATTCCTATTTTAAGTCCCTTGGTCTTTCTTGGAAAGTGCCTGGTGGAACACTTTCTTGGAAAGTCCCCAGCCCCAGCATGCTGGGCAACTCTGCAGAATTTGTCTGGCCTAGGGACCCCTCCCAGGCTCTGAGAGGCCAAGGGCTCAGGCAGGGAAGCAGGCCAGAGAGGCATTCTCAGTGACCTTTGGTTCCCTGGGAAGGACTCAAAACCAGTAAAAGTTTAGCAAGTGCCACTGAATTGTTGCCAGAACTTAAAATCCACTTTTTTTTTTTAAAGACAAGGTCTCACTCTGTTGCTCATGCTGGAATTCCTGGGCTCAAGCCATCCTCCTGCCGCAGCCTCCTGAGTAGCTGGGACTACAGGGGCACACCACCATACCTGGCTAACTTTTCTATCTTTTTTTCTTTTTCGTGAAAACAGGGTCTTGCGAGTTGCCCAGGCTGGTCTTAAAGTCTTCAGTTCAAATGATCCTTCCACCTCAGCCTACCAAAGTGCTAGGATTACAGGCATGAGCCACCCCCACCAGGCCCTTAAAACCCATTTAAAACACACACACACACGAAGAATTTTTGGAGGATAAACGATAACTTGAAGGATCCATGTAAAAAGATTTTGATTAGTTTTGTTTTCTCTTAAAAAAAATAATTTCCAAGCAACCTTTTTTTTTTTTTTTGAGACAGAGTCTCACTTTGTTGCCCAGGCTAGAGTGAGTGCCATGGCATCAGCCTAGCTCACAACAACCTCAAACTGCTGGGCTCAAGCGATCCTCCTGCTTCGGCCTCCCAAGTAGCTGGGACTACAGGCATGCGCCACCATGCCCGGCTAATTTTTTCTATATATATTAGTCGGCCAATTAATTTCTTTCTATTTATAGTGGAGACGGGGTCTCGCTCTTGCTCAGGCTGGTTTCGAACTCCTGACCTCGAGCAATCCGCCCGCCTTGGCCTCCCAGAGTGCTAGGATTATAGGCGTGAGCCACTGCGCCAGGCCCCACCTGTTTTTGAAATTAAACAGAGACTATGAACTCAGTACCTTGCTGTATGACCTTATGTGAGTGGATTTCAGACGCCGAACCTCAGCTTCTCCATCTGCAAAGGCCACTGGCACCGTGGCTACCGAGGCACTGGTTGGTGGAACAGGGCAGAGGCCCTGGCTGCTGAGAGGGAGGCAAGAACAGGGAGCTCAGAGTCTGGACCAGAAACCTGTGGCCTTCCCAGACACTCCTTTAGGGCTTCTCTGTGGTATTGTTTTTTTTTAATTTTTTTTTAAATTTTTATTTTTTTTTTATTTTAGTGTATTATGGGGGTACAAGTGTTAAGGTTACTTATATTGCCCATGCCCCCATCCCCCCTCGAGTAAGAGCTTCAAGTATGTCCATCCCCCAAACGTTGCACATCTTACTCGTTGTGGTTGTATATACCCATCCCCTCCTCCCCCCTCCCAACACCCGATAAATGTTACTCCTATATGTCCTCTGTGGTGTTTTTTAATCCTCTGTACCCTCCCCATTTAGGTTCCTGGTATTCTACTCTCTCCCCTCCTGGGGGAGAGAAAAAGGAGTCATTGACATGTTAGCATAAAATACTTCTCTCGGGGATTTTTTTCTTGGTAACTCCACCCTTCCAATCATTCAATATTCGTTATAAAACCCCTCTGCTGGCCAGGAGCGGTGGCTCATGCCTGTAATCCTAGCTCTCTGGGAGTCTGAGGCGGGCGGATCGTTTGAGCTCAGGAGTTTGAAACCAACCTGAGCAAGAGCGAGACCCCGTCTCTACTATAAATAGAAAGAAATTAATTGGCCAACTAATATATGTAGAAAAAATTAGCCGGGCATGGTGGCGCATGCCTGTAGTCCCAGCTACTCGGGAGGCTGAGGCAGTAGGATCGCTTGAGCCCAGGAGATTGAGGTGGCTGTGAGCTAGGCTGACACCATGGCACTCACTCTAGCCTGGGCAACAAAGTGAGACTCTGTCTCAAAAAAACCCCTCTGCTAGGACCTGGACTGGGCATAAAGGATTCAAAGATGAAAAATGATACCATCCCTACTCTCAGGGGGTCCCCCACTAATTTTCAGCTATGTAGTAGGACCAGAAGAAATAACATCTTTCAGGGGAGGGGTGCAGGAAGAAGACATTGCCTTTCAGGAAGGCTGAGCATGACGTTCCCATTCTATTTCTTTTTTTTTTTTTGAGACAGTCTTGCTCTGTTGCCTGGGCCAGAGTGCTGTGGCATCAGCTTAGCTCATAGCAACCTCAAACTCCTGGGCTCAAGTGATCCGTCTGCCTCAGCCATCTCAAGTAGCTGGGACTACAGGTACATACCACCACGCCTGACTAATTTTTTCTTTTTGGTAGAGACAGGGTCTCACTCTTATTCAGAATGGTCTCAAACTCCTGACCTCAAGTGATCCTCCTGCCTCAGCCTCCTAGAGTGCTAGGATTATAGGGATGAGCCACTGCACCTGGCCCCCCCAACCTTTTTTTTTTAAAAAAAAAAGATGGGGTTTCACTTTGTTGCCCAAGCTGATCTTGAACTCCTGGGCTCAAGTGATCCTCCTGCCTCAGCCTCCTGAGTAGCTGGAACAAAGGCACGTGTCACTGTGCCCTGCTTCCCACTCTATTCCTTTGCTGATTTTATAATCACTCCTCCTGTTGACCTGGAGCTTTGAGGCCATCAAAGAACTTTCAAAGTCACAATCTCATTTAATACTTATGGAAGCCTGAGTAACACTCATGAGAGCCTGAAAGGTGTCTCTAGTTTTACCTTAAGAAAACAAAGCCTTAGAGAGATTAAACTACTTGCCTATGGTCACACAGGTTACCATGGTCACCTGGATGCAAAGTCAGGTCTTCTGGCACAGCTGCTTTGGAAATATGTTTGTCTTGGATTTGAACTTAGGATCCAGGTTCACAACGTGGCCCAGAGTAATGAAGTCCAGAGAAGGGACTTTTCAGGGACTTTGCGTTGAAATGACCCAGTTTCTGATCTCATCCTGCAAACTAGTAGTAGGACCAAGGGCAATAATCACAATCACCATGAGTTCTTACTTATCTTACTTTTTTTTAAAATTTATTTTTTTCTGCCAGGAGACTTACTTATCTTACTTAATACATCCCTGCAATTGTACACTTATAGCCCCATTTTACAGATGAACTGATTGATACTAGCTGGCAACTTGTCCAAGGTTAAAGAATCAGAATCCTATCGCAGGGCTTTCTCAAGCTTTTCCACCACCCATGCCATCCCCCAGTGGCTAGTCATGTTCTCCTAATACTTCTGAGCCTGTTTCCTAACCTACAACGAGCGACAGCAGGAGCAATGGAAGGATTATGTGAGATGGCACATTAACTACTTGGGGCAGCAGCCTGCCCCCTTTCCCTTCTGAGACCTCTTACACCCAAGCGGAGCTTAAACCTATATGCACCAAGAAAATATACCTTAGATATAGCCCATCCTTGGAGCCTCCGGGGCACTCTCTCTATGTGCCTTCTGATTGCCCAGCTTTCCTGATGGTGGGGGGAGCTGGGTCAGAATGGGAGTGGGTCCTGAAATAGCCAGGCCACACCGTCAGGATGCTTGGCCCAGGGCAGCATTTCTTCAGAGTGAGGTCACCTGACTCTTTTCCCTATCCTATGAATGAAATACCAAAGGATTATGTATGCACAGTAAGTCAAAGAGAAGGAGCTAAGGGCACCAGGTAACTCAGAAGCCCCAGGAATGGTCCAGTATCATTTCAACAAAGGTTTATTGAACACCTACCACCAGGAATGTCCACCCTCATCAAGCTCTTGGCTGGAGGCCAGGGGGCTGCAGACATTTAGGGGCTCTACTCACTCAGCACGGTTTATAGACACTCCTTGGAATCGGAAAGCTTCCCATGTGGCAGGTGAACCATCATAACAAGGTATCCCCAAGCTCAACAGAACATAGAGAAGGCACTCTGAGAGCACAGAGTAAGGAGAATGGGTGCTGGGGAAGGTCAGGATAGGGGCATGGGGGTAGTGAGTGGGATTTCAGACAAAGGGAACAGCAATGTGAAAAGCTCAGAGATGATTGGAGGGTCTGGGGAGGGAGGAGAGGGACACTGAAGAGATTGCTAGAGGCTGGGCTACTAGATCACAGTTGGGGGAAGCAGAGATCAAAGTTCCCACCTTCCAGGTGTCTGCCAGACTTGTACACCCCAAAATCCCCTCTCTAGCTTCCTTTGCATCAACCCCTGGGTCAGCATCAATGGGTACTCACGCAGGTGTGGACCAGAGCTTTGCATTTATATGATCCCCAAATCCCTTTGGGGTTGGAGATTCTGCCACTCCAGGGGCTGTGGGGATCACAGGGAGGGATAAGATAGTTGTTGCCTGCAAAGTACTTAAGGGCTGGTCACACATATGGGAAGCTTTCTGAGGCATTAAGAATGCCCATATAAAGTATTGCTTTTATGAAGGCAAAAAAGAAAAAGCAAACTGGAAATAATGTAATGTCTAACAAGAGATAGGTTAAATGAATAATGGCAATCTAACAGAGGTTAAGCAATCATTAAAAATTATGACAGAAGAATTCACAAAGAAATGCTCATGAGTTTAAGCTTTAGAGACAGAGTCTCGCTCTGTTGCCCCGGCTGGAGTGCACTGGCACCATTGTGACCACAGCTCCCTGCAGCCTCAAACTCCTGGGCTCCAGTCATTCTCCTGCCTCAGGCTCTTGAGTAGTTGTTACTAGAGGCACATGCCACCACCACCAGCTGTTTCCTAAACTATTTTACAGCTCCCAGTATTCAACAATGAGCATGTATTGCTATTATCATCAGAAGAGTAATAAACATTATTTTTAAAAGCATCGTCAGCTTCTTCTGATGAAAAACACAGCGATGTGGGTCAGTTGTGGTCTCTGGGTCACTTATTACCTCTTTAGGCCTCAGCTTCCCCGTCTATAAAATAGAAACCGGAACTGCAAGAGGCAAGCCCCTTCCCCTTTGAAAAATTCAAACTAACCATTCGGGGCTACCTGAGTTTAGAAAACTGGCCAGGCTGCTCCTCCTGGAAAAATGCAGGGTTGAAGCAGGATCTTGAGAGAAAGAAAGATTTGGATTGATATGGGGGACAGGGAAGGGAAGGAAGGAGTGCAGGAAGAATATTTCTGGGGAAGGTGGAGACAAACCACATGGGAAGATCTATTCCAGAGAGGGGAGAGGTGGTGGGGGTGTGGACTGAGTCCTGTGAAGGACGGTGGGGGTACCTGAGGATTCACAAGGATGGTTCTGGAGGTACCAGAGGCTGGAAACACCTTGGATACTCTGGGTAAAGGCCTGATTCATATAGGACACAGTCCCTTCATACACAGCAGGTGCTCAAATATTATTTACTAAAGGAATGACTGTGTCCTGGGGAAAGATACTGCCCATCTCTAGGCCTCAGTTTACTTACTGAGATGGCAGGTTTGGATGGAGACTATAATTTATCGGGAGACTAGGCCACAGCACAGCGCTCCGGTACGGTGGTGCCAGCCCTATTCAGCAGGCTGGCACCCTGAGGTTCTGAGTCATGAGTCCCCGGTCTGGGATCCTCACTGGTGGGTGACTGCAAATCCAGCTTTTCCGAGTCCACTGACGCCGCGCTTCTCTTCCAGCCTAAAGCCCAGGTGGCTAAGCCAGGACAGGAACCTGGCGCCCGGCGGTGCATCACAGTCGGTGACGCCTGACCCGGGCCGGGCCCCGCAGGACTTTCCTCACCTCTCGGCAGTGGCTTCTCCAGGCCGGACGGCACCTGTGGCCGGGATCCCCCGTGGGCAGCACGAACTTGGGGCCGGGCGGGGCCCGATCCTCAGGCGGCTCCGCAGGGCTGCGGCGCTTCCCGCCTAACCGAGGCGGGCGCGGGCGTTCGCCAAGCGGCGGCTGGGCAGCCCGCGTCGGCGCGGGTTCCAAACACAAGAGGAAAACCGACTCGGCGGCCGCGCCCTGCAGACCGCCCGGCCGAGCGTGCCGCTTGCCCGCCCTCGGGCTCGGGGCAGGAGGCGGGGAGAAGGTGTTATTAGGTCGGGAGGAGCGAGAAGACCCGAAAGCCGCGGTGTGCGCGGGGCAACGGGGCTTTCTCGGTCATTCGAAATACTCCCTCGCGGGGAAACGGCCACTGGCGTCCCGCCCTGGGTCCTGTTCTGTGCCTGGGAGCGGGAAGGGAGTCGGAGATCCCAAGTCCCACCCTCTGGGCTGGGAGTCTGAGGCCAGAGAGGGGAAGTGATTTCCTCAAGGTCACTCAGCAAAACGGCGCCGAGCCAGGGCCTGAGCCCGTGTCTGCCCAGCCCCCGCCCCCTCCGGCCCCCAGCGGCTCGGCGTGGGGGAGGGGAGAGCGCGGACCGGGACTGGGCGACTGAATTTGGGGGTGAAAAGAATGAGCTGGGCGCCCCAAAGCCCCAGAGCAGGACCCAAGGGGAGCCGGCACCCCGGGAGCCCTGCCGCGGACGCCCCGCGCGCGGGACGCCGGGGCGGGGATGCCGAGGGATCGCGGGCGCGGGGTGCCGGCCGCCGGCTCCACCCCCGGGGGCGGGCTGCGACGGCGCGCGGCCCCTTTAAGAAAGTTCGCTGGGCGAGTTTGTCAGAGTTTAAAAACTTGTCGCGGAGAAGGGAGTGGGGAAAGAGAGGGAGAGAGCTGACCCCAGGCAGAGGGGCAAGGCCCGGGCGGAGGCCGGCGCGGCGCGGCGCGGCGCGGCGGCCGGGGCGAGCCCGCAGTGGGCGGCGGGGATTGGCTGCGCGTTCCCCCGGAGACCGCGAGGGGGGCGGGCGCGGGGCTGGCCGGGCCCCAGCTGAGGCCGGTTCCGGCGCCCGCCCCCTCCCCCGGCGCCCGCCCCCCGCCGCCGCCGCCGCCGCGGGCGCACTAGCCGGTCGCAGTGAAAAGGCGGAGGTGGCGGCCGCTCCGGCTCGGCTCCGGTTCCCAGTGCCTCCCCCGCCGCACCCTCTCCCCGCCTCCTGCACCCGCCAAACTTGATGTGACCCCAGCCCGACGCGGCGGCTGCCCCTCTCACCGCCCCGCGGGCCCCACCGCCACCCGCCCCGCACTGCGGAGCGCACCGCTCACCGCGCCCCTTCCCACCTCCGCGCTCCCTTCCCCTGCCACCCCCTCCCCCGCACCATGAGCAGCCAGAAGCCGGACGGCGAGCACAGCACCAGCACGGGCACGGGCACCGGCACGGGCTCCGGCGGCGGCGCCCTGGAGGAGGAGGTGGGTTCGTGGCCCCGGGCTTGCCGGGCGAAGCGCACGCGGAGGCGGGCGCGGGAGAAGCGAGCGAGGCCTCCCGCGCCGCTCGGGTCAGTCCGGCCATCGCTCCCGGCACCTTCCCGCCGCTGCCCGTCGCCCGGGAGGAGTCGCCCGTGTCCGGCCGGCGGGGCGTGCGGCCTGGACTGCCCCGCCGGGCGGGCATTGTCTCCCCGCCCTCCCGGGCGCGGGGCGCGCCGGCCGCCGTCCGGGCGTCCCCGCAGTGGGCGAGCGACGCCGACCCGTCCCAAGCCTGCGGCCAGCGCGCCCCTCGCTCCCACCCGGGACCCGCCTCGCCGCCCTCCTCCGAGGCGCACCTCCCGCGTGGGCGCCACCCCGCCTCGGCTGGACGGAGCCGAGCGGGACTAGCACGGCCTGCGGGGCGGCACCCTCACTCCCTTGCCCTTTCCACCCTGACCCCTCCCGGTGACCTTGGAGGCCTGGGCCGGCCGCCCGGCACCTTAGTTCGCTGGAGCCGTAGTTGTGGGGGTGGGCGGGCTTTCTCCACAGCACTAGAACCTGGGCTCGGGCAGAGGTGAGCCGGCAATTTAATTAGACTTGGGAAGGAGGTGACTGAAGACACTCAGTTCCTCTGGGTTTGCCCTGGCAGCCAAGCCAGGACCCCAGAGCTGGCCGGGATGGGGTCCTGCAAGGAGAGGCGACATCATCTGGTTCACCGGCCATATGCTAAAGGGAGGGAGTGTGAGGCGGCTTCATGGAATCGCCAGCAGCTGGGCGGTTAATGGGACAGTGGGGAGGATGTGCCTGTGGGATGGGGTGGCGGATAAAAGCCTTGAAGCTATCAGAGAATAAGGACTGGGAGATAGGCTGGCAGAGACAACAGCTGGTGTGAAAAGGGACAGCTTCGCAGGGCCTCTGGCCTCTGCTGCGTCACTCCAGGGCTGAGAGACCCTTCCTGTGCAGTCCTGTTATGCTTTTGCCCAGGAAACCAAGGCTAGTTATCCACCATGAGCGTCCTTCCCTTGGTCTGGGGGAGAAACCGCAGAACCCCTGGTGGGGGCTGGTGTCGCTGCCTCCCTTGTGCTGTGGGGTTGGTGCGGAATGATGGTGATGGGGCTGGGCTGGGCAGGGCTCTGCGCTGCCAGCTCCCACTCTTAGCAATGCAGAGGCCTGCCGCGCCACCGTGGCACACCAATGGCATGACATCTTGAGAATCTAGGTCTGGATCCCTGCTTCTAGGGGGAAGGGAAGAGTTTACAACATTGATGGGTTGCAAGGCGGGCGGACATCTGTCCTCCTGTTGCTGGAGTGTGGTGGGGTTGTTTTGGCCCCTGAAGGCCTTGTCCTTCTTGGACCTTGATGCCCACAGGCCCTTGGCTTTGGGGACCTTAACCCCATCCTGGCTCTACCTGGTTGTTCAGAACCTCCCCTGTCAGTTATGGGAGAGTGACAGGGTTGCTGTTATGTAGGGTATCTGCGGGAACCTCTGTGGGCTGAAACTGGAGGAGGGCAGAGTCTCCTGAGAAGCTGAGTGAGGACCTAGAACCCTATTTCTACTAAAGAGTTGACTTCAGGCTGCCTGAGAGTCTGGAGCTGGGCTGACCCTCAGACCCACTGCCGCCAGCTGGGAGAGGTGAGCTCTGTGTCAGGCTAGTCTTAAAGAAAGCATTTGAGGTTTTGGCCACTCTTTCTAAGTACCTTTTCTAGGAGAGAAGACAGTATCTTCAAAGAGTGGAATCCCTGCTGTTCCTTCTTGGGGGTTGAGATGGGCTGCAGCCCTGTGGTGGTTCAGACTGGTACTTGCACAGGGACATGGGCTCACTTTTAGCTGAGGTCAAACCCAAAGGCCCCTGGGATCTCCTGGAGTTCAGTGTCTGTCTGCTCTGGTCTAGTAAGGGCAAGCACTGCTGCCACCACCAGCACCACGAGCCTTCTGAATAGTGGGCTAAGTAAGAGCCCCTCTGCTGGGGACTCTGTTGTGGCTTGGTGGTTTCAGCTGGAACTGGACTTCTTCCCTTTAGTTACAGTGCCCTCCAGGAAGTCAGTTCTGCAACCCCTAAGAGCCACCATCTGGAGAATATTCGTTGCTGGTGGTTTACTTCCATTGCTAACCCAGGTTGGCACTTCCCAGCGGACTATTGGAGATTAGCTAAAGCAAGCTCAGAAAACCAAAGAACCCTGTTGTCCACCATAAGACCTCGATTTCTAAAGATGGTAGTTTGCTGGAGAGGAGGTGTATTTTTATGGTGTTGGGGGTTATCAGTGAGGCTGCTTGTCTTAAACTGTTTTGTATAGCCTTGACTCTTCCTGCTCGCCCACCTTCCCCATGGATTTTATCCATTTCATATGCATTAGGTTCCTTTTCTGGAGGGGTGGGATAGGGTAGGCATACAGGTGAAAAGGTCTCAGCCTAGGAGATGAGAAGAACTTGCCAGGAAGTGGTGGTATGTTAAATGCAATGGGAGATAAAGGGATATCAGCACGTGGCACTATGGTACCACTGAGAGGTTACTGGTCAGCCTTCTCTGAGATGTGCATGAGTAGGAGATAGTTAGACCTCAGGGGGTGGACAAGGCATTCCAAGAAGAGGGAATAGCACGTGTAAAAGTGTAGGGGGTGGTTGGTGGAACCACCTGGCTTGTTTGGGTAACTACCAGGCATTTGCTATGTTGCAGTGATATTGGAGGCCACGTGATGAACAGCCTAATATCACTTGTGGTTAGGGAGAAAATGGCATTTTTCTGCCACTTGAGAAGGAGGTATGTTCAAAGTTTTGATATCCTTTGAAAGCTAAGGAAGGCAGCAGGGAATAAAGGAGAGGAGCTGAATGTCCCTTTCAATCTGGAGACTCTACTGTCCCCCAGGTGAGTCTTCGCTGGAGCTAGGGCACCAGGTGAGGTGACATGGCACGACATATGAACCTGCTGTGGCAGGCTTGAGCTGCTGAATCCCATCCCCGAGCATGTCCTGAGTGACTCTGGAGGGGTGCCTAGTTATAGCGTCTCTGGGGAGGGGTAAATGTGGTTTTTTAATTTTGAAAATGGAGACCTTTTATAATGCAGTAGGCCCTCCATATCCATGGGTTCTGCATCAGTAGATTCAACCAACTGTGGATCAAATATATTGTAAAGTTAAAATAAATAATATAAATTAAAAAATAGTGCAACAACTATTTACATAGTTTTTACCTTGTATTTGGTATTATTGGTAATCTAGAGGTGATTTAAACTATGTGGGAGGATGTTTGTAGGTTATATGCAAATACCATGCCATTTTATATCAGGGACTCGAGCATCCTTGGATTTTGATATTGGGGGAAGCCTGGAACCAGTCCCCATTGGATACCAAGGGATGAGTGTATAAGGTGATAATACTAAGTTACAGTAATTTTTTTTTTTTTGAGACAGAGTCTAGCTTTGTTGCACAGGCTAGAGTGAGTGCCATGGTGTCAGCCTAACTCACAGCAACCTCAAACTCCTGGGCTCAAGCAATCCTGCCTTAGCCTCCCCAGTAGCTGGGACTGTAGGCATGCACCACCATGCCTGGCTGATTTTTTTCTATATATATTAGTTGGCCAATTAATTTCTTTCTATTTATAGTAGAGACAGGGTCTCACTCTTGCTCAGGCTGGTTTCAAACTCCTGACCTCAAGCAATCCGCCCGCCTGGGCCTCCCAGAGTGCTAGGATTACAGGCGTGAGCCACTGCGCCTGGCCCACAGTAATTTTTTGAAATCACTTTTTTGAGGTATGATTGACATGCATAAACCTGTACATAATTAATGTATACAACTTGGACATTAAGTTATAATAACTTCTTTTTTTTTTGAGACAGAGTCTTGCTCTGTAGCCCGAGCTGGAGTACAGCAGCTCAGTCATAGTTCTCGGTAGCCTCAAATTCCTGGGCTCAAGCAATCCTCCAGCCTCAGCCTCCAGAGTAGCTGGGACTATAGGTGCGCACCACTATGCCCAGCTAATTTTTCTGTTTTTTATAAAGACAGAGTCTAGCTATGTTGCTTAGGTTGGTTTCAAACTCCTGACCTCAAGTGATCCTCTTGCATTGACCTCTCAAAGTGCTGGGATTATAGACGTGAGCCACCATGCCCAGCCTGAGCCAGTTTTAATGGGGAAACCCCTGGGAGGGGGAGGGTAGGTTATTGATTTGGGGCCGTAAGTTTCTAAGAGTTAAGTTTTTGCCAGCCTAATGGTAAGCTGTAGAAAGGTAGGAGTTAGTGGCAGCTAGGGGGCTATAGTTTGTCCTGAAGGGCTTGGCCCCTTGCTGCCCTCCCACCCCACCCCAGTGGGCTTGGACAGGGCAGCTCCTTGCAGGCCTCGTCCCTAGGGTCCATCGTGTGTCCTGTCGGGAAACAGCCAGGTCCCTGGTACCACTGAGAGGTTAGCGGTCAGCTCTCCCTGAGATGTGGGGGTGGAAAAGGCAGGTTTTAGGCACTCTAGATGAGTGTAAAGGAATTCTGGGATCCAGTGTGTGACCTGGGCACTTCTCTTTTTCTTTTACTTGACATCAAAAGCACTTGAAAGAATCTGGACATCTCAGTGCTCTGTCTGCAGGCTTTGAGTATGAGGGAAGGGAGGCTTCTGTGCTTCCGGGGTCTTACGTAGAAGCAGGGCCCAGATAGTTAGATCCAGGCAGATTCTGGAAGGAGGTCAGGTTCCCCTCCTCCCTAGGAGTTGTTGAAGATGTGTTTCCTCTGCTTAAACAATCTAGTGGAGAGGCTGTACTAATAATAGTAAACTGAATGTAGTATTTGTACCGGGACTTGTTCTAAGCACTTTACCATTTTAACTCTTTTTTTTTTTTTTTTTTTTGAGACAGAATCTTGCTCTGTCCTCCCACCTGGAGTGTAGTGGCATCATCGTAGCTCATTCCAGCCTCAAACTCCTGCGCTAGAGCGATCTGTCTGCCTGAGCGTCCTGAGTAGCTGGGGCTACAGGTGTGCGCCACCACGCCCGGCTTATTTTTCTTAGTAGAGACAGGGTCTCGCTCTTGCTCAGGCTGGTCTTGAACTCCTGACCTCAAGCAATGCTCCCACCTCGGCCTCCCAGAGTGGTAGGATTACAGGCGTGAGCCACTGCATCCGGCCCATTTTAACTCTTAACCTTCACAATAGCACTATGAAGTACTTTAGTTATTATCACCATTTTACAAATGAGGAAACTGAGGCACAAAGGGGCTAAGTAACTTTCATGTAGCTACTAAGTGGGGAGGTTGGGATTTGAACCCTGAGTTTGCTCTTAACCAGATAGTGTTGCGGTTTTGTATTGGGGTTTTTGGTGAGACTTGGTTGTGGGGGCAGAAAAGGTGTCTGCAGTTACTTTTTGAGGGCTGAGCTTTGAGTGATGCCAGGGTCCCAAGTAGAAGCCCAGAGACTGAATCCATCCTAGTTCCCCTTGGGGACATCCCAAGTATGGGTGATGGAGCCGTCAGCCTCTGCCAGGAGGAGCATTTTATCACAGATTCTACTTAGAATTGCCATCACATGGGGGTAATAAAAACCAAACTGAGCTAGTTTTATTTTAAATGCTCTACAAACGGCATACTCCTTTATTGTCTGTCCCTGGGGCTGCTTGCTTTCACCCCCCGCCCCCCACTGCCCACTGCTTTGGGCGTCTCAGCTGAAGAAATGGCACTTGCTCTAAAGTGATGCCTGTCATTCTGGGGGGCCGTTCTCTTGGGTCTCCTTGTCTCCTCCTTCCCCGATTTGGGCAGCCCAGCTACTTCACCCCGGAGAGAACCAGCTTCTAAATCCCACTTGGCGGGCGTTTGGAAGTGCTGGCTTCCTCCCGTCCCCATTTCCTGGGTGGGGCTGGCAGCGCTGTAAGGACAGGAAGCCGTGAACTGCAGACGCCGAGCCTTTGCTTTGCTCTCCTGCTCCCAACCTGTTCATCCCAATGGGTCTCAAGACAGTCCTGAGAGGTAGAGGAGGAGTTGGCCCCAGCTGCCCTGAGTGCTGAGCTCCTCGTCCAAGGTTACCCAGAGCTGAACCACAGCGAGCCTGGCTCAGTGGCCATTACCCTCTACTGTGGCAGCAGCGACATCTGGTGCTGTGTCAGTTACTCAGTCACCCCGACCATGGCTGCCCCAAGGGGTCCGGCAGTGGGGCAGAGCCTGTTGCCTACACTTCAGAAACCATATTGCTGTGAGGGAGGAGCTGGGGACAGCTCACGAGGCTTCATATGCCAGGACCCCATCTGCTGCCTGCACAGGGACCATCGTGGTCTTCTTGGTTTCTGCTTCTTCCCACCTTCCACCCTTGGATGAAAAGAACACAGTTACCTCAGAGATGTGCCAAGGCTAGACAGGTGGCAGGATCGTGGAGCCCTCCCTTCCTGAAGAGTCCGCTGGTGGCTCCGTCAGTGCTGGGGGCTTCTGGAATGCAGCAGGTGCTGGGCGTGGTAAGAGGGTGTGCCCAAGCCCATCTGGCTTGGCCACTCGGTCACTCATGGCCCACTGGGCAGAGGCTCTTGGCTGTCACAAGCCGTCAAGGCTGCATTGGACCCCCAGGGAGAAGGGGCAGGACCTGACCTGGCCATGGTATATAGGTCTGGAGTCCTTAGCCCCTCTTTGTGATTAGCCACCCTGCCTCTCCACAAATGGGTCTTGTGCTTTTATTGGGGGTGGGGAGAGGATACTGGAATAGGACCTGAGACCATTTCTGAGAATCTCTGTTGCTGCAAAGGCTCCGTGTACCCTCCAGCTTTTGCCTAGACTTGTCCCTGTTATTGAGGCGTGGTTGTGGCCATGTCCAGGCACAGCTTGGGATGGAAGGATCCTACTGTGTTTGCGACAGGGGAGCTCCAAACCAGAACACGGGTCTCAGAAGCAGCTTCCACCCCTGAACAGAAACCCTCTTCCCGCGGGAGCATTACGTTAGGAAACATCTCTCTAGTCGCGCGCATCATCTGCCCTGGTCAAGTGACAGGACGAGTGGTGGGCTCCATGCTGCATGTTGGCATGTCCTCACGTGGTTTAAAGGTTAGAGGTGTTGATTTAGGAGCTGGCAGGGAGGGGTGTAGGAGTCCCCTAGCCCAGTGCCTTGAATCTAGTCCCTTCCGTGGGGTGTTGTGTGGCAGTGGTGGCAACTGCAACCCTCCCTGTGAACTCAGGCAATAGATCTGTGTTAGCTCACCGCATAGCACCAGAAAGGATGGGGGAGGGGGTGGACCTGGGAGGCCTCCATGCTGGGGGGCCCAGTGAGCCTTGCCTCTGAAGGCCAAGTCCTGGCTCTGTCTGGAGCCAGGTGGAAAGCAGGCCCTGCCCCCACCTCAGCCAACCTGCATAGCAGGCGCATGCTCTGTTTGGTCTAGTTCCCTAGATGAGCTGTAGGTCAGTGCACACTGCAGGCTCTGACCAAGTGTGTTCCCAAGGCATTGAGCCTTCTGTTCCTGGGGCTTAGAAGTAGCTTGGAGAATGAGGTCTGAAGCCTTCTTATTTAGCACTTTATATATGCTCAGCCCTGTCCCTCCCTTAGAGAGCTTTTTATTAGCCCAGCTTGCTTCCCCCCACCCCTATACATAGTTGGGACTCTAGGACACATTGCAGACTATGGCAAGAGCCCCAAACTTTCCAGGCAACTTGGACTTGACACCCAGCTCTGCCATTAGCCAGCAAGGCACCTGATACCTGAGCTGGTTTCTTCATCTGTAAAATGGGGCCCCATTCCTGTTCTACCTGTTACATCAAAGGACTGTCAGCCTCACATGCCAATGGTTTGTGTAAAGGAATGAAACTTCAACTTGCAGCCCCGAATGGGGCCTTACAGCCAAGCCCTGATAACATGTGATTTGGGGCTGGGGTTAGCAGGGGTAGGCAAAACACTAGAACCCACCCTGAGTCTCGGACTTCCCCACCCTGGATCAGGCTTTGACGTTGGAAAACTCTGGGGTCAGGTGTCGGCCAGGTGGGAGCTGCCTGGAAGGGCATCTGGGCTGTGTCCTAGCCTGGGTAGCTGAGCAGCCCCAGAGCTCCTTGCCGGAAGCATGGGCAGCATGTCCTGACAGCACGTGGGGCTCTGGGAGCGTGTGTCCAGGTTCACATCCCCTGTCTGGCTGCGTGTTGCTTGCTCTCTTTCCCCATGTCCTTGTTCAGCGCCTTATAAGTCCCGGGTCTGCAGGCCATGTCGCCACATTCCATCCACCTCGCGTCAAGTGGCCCCACTCAGAGGGCCTACTCTTCCCTGGGAGGGGTGAGTAACCGGCTGGTGCCAAGCCCAAACACAGGACCCAGGCAGGAACACCCCCCGCCCCGCACATACACAAACACACGCACAACAAGGAGAAAAACCTGGCAACCAAGACCGTGCCGAGGGGTGACTGTCCTGAGGTTTCTGCTCGGCAACCCTGGTGTTGGCCCGGCAGAGACCCCCTCCAATTCCCAGGCCCAGCTAGGTCTAGGGTCCCAGGAGCTGGCTTCTGACTTCTGTCCTCCCCTCTCTTCTCTGTCTCCTCCTTCGCCACTCCCTCTGCCTTCTCGTGGGCAGAAGGAAGCATGGAAGCTCTGAGCAGATGGAGGATAGCACCCGAGTCTCATCCTTAGAGTCTGGCGTGCGAGAATGTTGGAGTGTGAAGGACCCTGAGACTAGTCCGCCCTCCTCTTGATGGTTGAGGGTGAGGAGGGAAGGCCAGGAAGTCACCTGCCATGGCTGGTGACAGGGCTGAGACTTCAATCCAGGCTTCCTGACCATTGTTTGAGGCTCTTTTTCTTCTGTTTCCAAGTCTGGTCAGCCAGGTGTTTTCTGGGTGTCTTGGTTCTCAGCGGAGTCTGTTTCCCTTGGGGGGGCCAGATCAGATCTGGGTATGATGATGGCTGGCACAGATTTAAAGAAACACATTCAGTATCTTTGTAACAGTAAAGCTGTGAACTTTATATAATGTAGGCTGCAGCTCATAAACCCCCAAGGTCTGGGCTGGTGGGGATGGCCGGGGCCCTGCTCCAGCTGCCCCACATCCCCACCGTCAGCGGGCACGGGCTTCTCAGTTGCTGGGCGTTGGCAGTCTGGGGGGCTTTCCTTTGACCTCTGACTATTCAGGACCGTCATGACATCATCCAGTGGGACTTCCCCCGCGCCCATACCAGCCTTTTGCAAGGTTCTGTGTCTGCCGTCTCCACCCAAGAGCTGAAGGCCACTTGTTCCTGGGCACCCTGGGTCTGAGTGAGTTGGTGTGAGATCAAGGTCTGCAAAAGACCATTTACTCATGAACCTGGGGCACTGGGGCTGCCTCTGACCTGCTTGGTGACTGCAAGCAGCTCTCTAGACCCCTGGGTCCTGGTTTCCTCATCTAAAAATAAGGTTCTTCCAGCTCCCATATTCTGTATTTGGGTTGCTGCTGAGGGCTGGGAGTTGGGGAAGGATGTGGGAGGGGCTTATAAGAGGCTTGTTTTTCCCTTTTTAGATTTCTCTCCTCTTCCCACCCCCTTCCCCAAGTAGTGTTTTCTATCCAGATGACACCAGGAGCTCTCTCAGTAAGCAGCGAGTAGGTGGGATCCCAAGCAAGTGCATTACATGAACGTTTTGATGTAGTGGACGCTTGAAACAGTTCCTCCTTTCCAGATTGAATCCTAACTTTTAGAGATGCCTGAGGATTGCAAATGATCGGTTTTCAAAAATCATTTTCTCTCTTGTGTAGGATGTTTCTATTGCCTGGAGTAAATTTTCCTGGGTGTTGGAAAGTCTCAACCTTTGTGAGGCAGGATTTACCGAAGCCCAGAGTCTGCCTTGAGGGGAGACTGTTGCCTGGTGGGTCACCTGGGGCTGGGGAAGAGTGCGGAGTGGCTCTGACAATTCCCAGACTCAGCATCCCTGTTGGAGAAGGGTTTGTCCTCTGGCTGGCGGTCCCTGGAGTCCAGGGTCCTGTCTTGGTGATTCCAGGGCAGGGCTTTGATGAAGGCTGTAATTGCCCTTCAGAGTCAAAGGGTGAGGATTTATATCCCTGGGCATGCCACTGGCTTTGACAGCAGTGTTTGCCTTTTCCATCTCTAACAGAAGCCAGCACTTATGGAGCCTGCCCTCTTAGCCATGTTCGAGAAATTGAGTGTTTAATGCTCGGTATAAAGGAGGTCTTTTGTGTCAGAAAGGTTGGGGAGAGTTGGAGCCCTCAACATCGGGTCTTTCCCTCCTTGCAGAGGAAGACACACACCTGGTGGGGGTCCAGGCCCCAGCCATGTCTCTGAGCAAGTATTGGGGTCCTTGTTGCCAGAAAGGAGGGCCCCATGGCCGTGGCTCACGGCTGACCCCATGTCCAGTCCCCTCCCTCATGAAGGCTTTGCTCGGTGGCTTCCCTTTGTGTTGAGCAGCCGCTGTCCAGGGCAGTGGCCTTTCTTGGGGGCAGCTAAATGACAGGTCTGTCCATGGGGGTGTCCAGGGCCAAGAGAGATGTCTGCCTTGGCTGATAGAAGGAGGCTGAGTCCTGCCGGGAGGGAAGCCTTTTCCACACAAGCCTGAATTTGCGATGGTGTCTTGGGTATCACTGTCACCTTGCTCCTGGAGGCTTGTTTAGTTTAATCTTTTCTGAAAATCTTTAAACAAATGTCAGTTTGTCTGAAAGAAGAATATCATTGACACACAGATGTGAATGAGTTTATCAGACCCCCTTCTTTCTTTCTTCTTTTCTGTCTAAAAAGGGACCCCTTCCTCTGGGCTGGAGAGGGCTGTGGAAGAAGAAGGAAAACTTGGATGTCGGCTTGTAGCTGACACCCCCCTGTAGGAGAAGGCTGGGTGGCCTTGGGAACAAGGTCCTCTGCCACGGTGGGATTCAACAATGTGGCCAAAAAGCTCCTTCTAAACCTGCTCTTACCTGGAGGGGGACTCCCCTCCCCATGCCCCCAGGGCTGAGTTATGACCCTGGCACTGGGAGTGAGACTGAGGGGCCTCCCTCAGGAGGCAAAGGGGTCAAAGGGGTCGAGAGGTAGTTGGGAGCCCCCAGGCACTCTGGGTCCAGCACTGGTAGGGAGAGAGCCCAAGAACACAAAGCCTTCTCCCTGAGGGAGTCGGGCTTGCAAACAATTGGCCACCAAGACCTAACAAGCCCAGGAAGGCTGCCAGCAAGTGATACCTGTGGGGTAGACTTGGCAGAAAGGGACTGGACCTCTCTCCCACCCCCATACCCAGTGACTCTAGAGAGAAGACAGGCAGCAGGACTTGCTTAAGAGAAGAGCAGCCCAGGAAGCCCCCAGAGCTTTGCTGGGCAGAGATGCAGTTGTGCCAAAAGCTGGTCAGTCCCCCTAGGCAGGCGTGGCACTGGCCTGGACCCCTAGCTAGGCCGGGTCTGCTCCTGACCTTTGTAGGGGCCACATAGCCATGTCTGATGTTCTGTATGGCGTCACAACCTTGGCCGAGTTCCTTGTCCATGTTGAACTTGGTGCATCCAGCTGGTTCCAGCAGCAGAGTAGTCGTCAGTGTGCATCTTCTCTGAGTTCTGAGGGTCCTCCATCCATTCCCCACTTCTCCCCCACTACCCGCTCCACCAACCACACACCAACTACGGACTTCTTCCACCTGTGCAGAGGACATGACCGTGGTCCTGGCACCATCTGCTGTTACTTGCCATGAAGATGACTTTTGAGAGGGCTGTCTGTGGTTGCTCTTCGCATTTTAGGACGGGAAGGAGATGATCCCGTGGGGTGCGCAGATACGTCTGCAGCGGGCATGAGTGTGGAAGGAGAGGGGCCCAAGTATGCGAGTTTGGTGCCTTCTGGCGGCCTGGGGCTTGTGGGAACCACCCCTTAGGCGTTCTTCAAATGCTTTAAAACATTTTTGTGTGTTGAATTCTTGTGATAAACTTGTGGAATAGGCAGGACACAGGTTCTTTGGTTGATCATTCCTTCTTGTTTTGTTTTATTGAGACAGAGTCTCGCTTTGTTTCCCAGGCTAGAGTGAGTGCCGTGGCGTCAGCCTCGCTCACAGCAACCTCAAATTCCTGGGCTCAAGCAATCCTACTGCCTCAGCCTCCCGAGTAGCTGGGACTACAGGCATGCGCCACCGTGCCCGGCTCATTTTTTCTATATATATTAGTTGGCCAATTAATTTCTTTCTATTTATAGTAGAGACAGGGTCTGGCTCTTGGTTTCGAACTCCTGACCTCGAGCAATCAGCCCTCCTGGGCCTCCCAGAGTGCTAGGATTACAGGCATGAGCCACCGTGCCCAGCCAATCGTTCCTTCTTAGCATCAGCCAGCTGTTGGTGCCTGAATCCTTGTCTGCATCCAGCCTCTTTCCTGAGTGGCAGGTCCTGTTACCCTGAGTCTGGCACCAGAAAGTGTCATTGGAGGAGTGGTCCCCAAGGCCCACCCGAGACATGAGACTAGATGGCCGGGCCTTGAAGAAGTGACTGCATGTGTCTCTGTCCCCACCATCCCTCGGGGATCCAGGCTGTGCCATCAGCTTGCTTTGCTGCCCTACTCTGAGCCTCAGTCCCCTCATCTGTAAAATGAAAGGGGTTGAAATAGCTGATCTCTGTGGTGCCGTTACCTTCCCTGGGGAAGAGGAAAACTAAAGAATCCAGTGACCACCTAAGGACACCTCACTGCATTCCCAGCTCCAGTCTGACCTGGACCCCACCCAGCCTCACTGCTCACGACCTTAATAAATAAACAGCTCATGGGACCTGATGTGTGAGGTCCTTGTGCAGGTAATTAAAACTGAGATTCAGAAAGATGAAGCGAGTTTGTCAGGACAAGCATAAAGCAGGGAAGCAAACTCCAGTTTCACTCACTGAAGCCTGTTCTCTTTGCCATTTATGGCGTTGTTCTGCCATGCGGGGCCACATATGGTCCCCGGCTGTGAGCTGCTTCCGTGGAAGGACAGAGGTGTGTAGAGGCAGGGAGGTCCCAAATGCTGAGGCCTGACTCCGGGCACTTTGCAAGATGGGAACGTTCAGTCTGTAAAGCTTTATGTGGCCAAGGTGAGGGGCTGAGCTCAGACTGGAGGGAAGAATGTGAGGCGGGGCGGTTCTTGGGCCAGGAGGACTTCAGAGGGAGGAAAGGGGAGTGGGGAAACAGAGGATCCTGAGGAGTGGGGGCCCCCTAGCTAAGGACTGGGGGGGTGTAGGCCAGCGGTCTGCGTGGGCAGCTTGTGGGCACTT
This sequence comes from Mirza zaza, assembly GCA_008750895.1. Taxonomy (NCBI): domain Eukaryota; kingdom Metazoa; phylum Chordata; class Mammalia; order Primates; family Cheirogaleidae; genus Mirza; species Mirza zaza. The sequence goes on along the minus strand of VSMD01027939.1, from coordinate 24,682 downwards.
GCCAGGGACCTGGAATGGATGGGCTGGGCCGGGCCTGCTGGCTCGGGAGGATGTGCAGGCTCTGGAAGCTGCTGTTCTCCGAGTGTGCTGACCAGCGTGTTGAGCTCATGCACACCCCTCCCACCCCCAGCTTGCCAGTTTCCCCTTTTTCTGCCCTCATCACTGAGTAGACGCGTGACAGTCCTTAACCCGCCCACGGGCCTAACTAGCCTGCCCAGGTGCCACTGTCTCCGTCCTCATAGACGGCAGAGTCGGGTGTCTGGGTCTCACCTGACTTTCTTCCTTGGTGAGCTGAGCTGCATGCCCTCGACAAGTTACTGAGCCTTTTTGGGGCTCAGTTTCCCTGTCTACACAAGAGGATAGGCAGGAGGGGCATCATCTGCTATAGGTAAGAACCACGGAGAATATTCAGGTCAGACTTGCTGTGACTTAGCCTCCCAGACTCCCCGCAGACAGGGACCCACCACCTAGTCCATAACTGCCTTGACCTCTGCTTGTTCCCTGAGAGGGAGCCAGGGACAGGGTGGGAGCCGTAGTGTACCTTTTGGACACTTCAGAACCTCAAACATGGAAACCGGAGGAAAAGTGTCATCAGGCAGGGCTTGTAGGGGAGGCTGGAAGCAAAAATCTGAGCCGGGGCTAAGGAATGATCCCCTCTCCTCATCCCTGTCCCCACTCCAGCAGGAAACTGTTCTGAGAATTTGCTGTTGAAGGGGGCCTCTGGGGAGGTCTGGCCAGAAAGGAACCTTTTGAGGAAGGGTTTAAAATTAGCCCTGGTGAAATGTGTGGCCCCTGGGGAGGACCGAAGCAGAGGTTTCTTTCTGTGGGGCTGCGTCTTCGACCCACACCAGGTCCTGCCATCGGAGGAAGAGGGAGAAGGATGGAGGAGCTGATCTAGGCCCACCCAGCAGGGCCCTGGCAGCTCCTGCTCTTCCAGCCCATCCTCTGGGGGTGTGGTGCGGGGGTAGACCCGGAGCTACCCTGAGGACTCAGTGCGCAAGGTCCTGCCGTGCTTTCCGGGCAACGAAAATCAGGTGTCACCTCTGCCAGGCTGGGTGTGTAGGAGGAAGGCCTGGGTTTTGAGTCCCAGGTCTGCTGCCATTAAAGAGCAAGCGTGTGACCTTGGGCAAGTCACTTCTGTTTGGGGATTTACTTGTATAGTTCAGGGCCCTTCCGTGAAAGGGCAGAGGGGCCGCCGGAGGGTGGGGCTGTTGGGTTCCAGAGTCCAGGAGCTCTGTTTAGCCCACCCTGGAGCCTCAGCTGTCTGGTTCTCCCAGGTGCTGCCAGGGACTGGGCACGACTTGTGTACTGGGGGCACAGGGCTGCCGAGGGCTGTGAAATGTGAAGAGCCATCCCCCCAGGCCTGGGAGCAGACACTGGTAAATGTTGTCTGGTGAGGGGAAGGGCTTGACCGAAGCGGGGAGGTGTGTCCTCAGTGGCCAGAGATTCTGCTGGGTGCGCTTGGCAAAAACTACACGAGGGAAGAAGAGGGAGTTGTTCTTGTGTGGGTGGGGGCGGTGACATTGGTAGCCTGCAGCTATCTTGGCTGGTTTCCTTTGACAAATCCTTGGCTCTGTTGAGATCCACATGTGTGTTGCGTGTAATTTTGCCTGACACCTCCCCAGATTCCTGGTACAAGCCATCATCTCAAAAAGGCTGTTGCCTGGGTTCGACGGGCCATCGTTAGAATGTGGAGCAAGTTCTTTAGTACCCCTGGAGAAGGATGTGACCCGCTGTGGGCAACTAAATGCTTTCAGGAGGGGCCACGTGGTGGAGTGAGGCTCATGAACTTTTTCTTAACTCTGCAGTGGGGAGTGGAGACCTGTGCTCGGCTCAGCAGTATGAGATGTGGCCCCACACAGGAGTCTAGTGGGCAGGGAAGTTCTACTTGTTCAGATTTTTCATTATTCAGGAAGCCATGGTTTCAAGATGTGTTTTTAATGGATGTAAACTATGGAAAATCTCCCTTCCCCATCACGATTATGGGCTGATTCAGGCTGGCATCGGGTCTCAGCATCCTTTAATAGCCCCAATAAATTAGGTAAGTGGTTCTGCCAGCCCCCTCTCCTGGACCTCACCTGCAGTTCAGGAGGTCGGGTTTGGCAGGAGTCACAGGATAGACACCCGGTGTTTAGACCTGGCTTTGCCACCACCTTGCAGCCATGTCGAGGGCAAGGCTCAAAACTCACAGCAGCATCTCCCTCACGTGAAGCTGGAAAGATCGTACTCCTTCTTCAAAACCCAGCAGAGGTGTTCCCTTCCTGACTCCTCACCCATCCCCTGTTCAGTGAATGTTTAGTGCCGTCACCGTGCTAGGAGCTATGCATACAGACAAGAATACAGCATGTCCTCTGCCATCGAAGGGCCTACGTGTAGTGTAGGAGGAGAGACTTCTGGGCCCTCTGTGGAAATCCTGCCAGGGCATAGTATGGCACAGCACTCGTGTTCCCTCTGTGTCCTTGCTTGTCCCCAAGACCAGACAGAGCCTCTCCACCAGGGGTCCATGGGTTGTATCTGAAAAAAAAAAAAAATGTATGTTTTTAGATATGCCTTTTTTTTTTTTTTTTTTTTTTAGGGAAAGGCACTGTAGCTGTCTTCAGATTCTCCGAGGGGTCCCTCATCTGAAAAAGCATCATGCTTGACCTGTACACTCGTTAAACAGGGCGGGCTCTCTTGTCTTGCCTGTTTGCCTGCGTCTGTGCGGGAGACAGATGCTTGCTCGGCGACACCTCCAGGGTGAACCTAGAGGAAGGGAGGCACACAGGGCTTTGGAAAGTTCAGTGCTGTGAAGCTGTTGTTCATTTGCCTCAGTGTCTAAAGGAGGCCCAGGAAATACTGAATTCCTCCCTAAGCTCTGAAATAAGAGCCCCGTCCTTCCATCCAACTTGGCCCTGACCACTGTGGTCTCTGTCCCCAGGTCCGGACGCTCTTCGTCAGCGGCCTCCCTGTGGACATTAAACCCAGAGAGCTCTACCTGCTCTTCCGGCCATTCAAGGTGAGTCAGGACCTGGCTGTCCATGGGGCAGAGCTGAAGGCTGGAGAGAAGCAACAGGGGTGAATCCCTGACCCGTACGGGGGTGGCGGGAAAGTGAATCAGAAACCGCGCGCACGGGCCTGGCTCTCTGTCCTGGTTGTGCTGATTCACGTGCTGCCTCTGCCACCTGCTTAGCCCTCCAGGGCCTGTTTCCTCATCTGTAAAGACAATAAAGGCTCTTTAAATAGACGTGGCCATATAAGGACTCTTTGAGATTCAGCGTAGCCTTTTCGGTTTGTAGATGAGAAAACTTGTAAGGTCTGTGCTCCGGGATTACAAGTTAGCAGAGCAAACGGGAGTTTACGCATGAAATGATGAGTGCTGCCGCGTGACGGCCAGCCCGCGTGCTAGGCCATGTGGCTGAGAACATGGGGCACTGGAGGTCAGGGTGGGTGGACCCTGGGGGGAGGAGGGTGAGAGTGATTCAGGGGAGCACTGAGCAAAGTAGGGCTGGTGGGAGGCAGTGCTGGGCTAGCACAGCAAAGGCGTCTGACCTTCCCGTAACAGCCACCTCTCTCCACAGGGGTATGAAGGGTCCCTGATCAAGCTCACTGCAAGACAGGTAATTGTCCCTGGTTTTTCTTCCTCCCAGCCCGGACTGACTGCCGAGCTTAGAACTGCGGCCTGTTAACTCTTCCCTAATCTTGAGGCATCTGGCAGCGGAGACTGGCTCCCTGCTATCCCGGGCCAAGGAATGGGTGGCCTGGCCTCTGCGGGGCCCACTGCCTCCCTACCAACCGTCCAAGCCCAGTCAGCCCCTCGTCCTCCCTGTCTGGCCTGTAGGAATCTGGGGCCCGCTGCCTGGCCCTGTGGCTGGGAACGGTAGAAATGGTAGCTGAGCTCTGAGCTCTGCCTCCTGAAGGAAGCCAGGGCCCTCTGGGGTCTAGGCTGATCCTTGGCAAAATGAAGTTGGAGAAGTTTTCAGCCTGCTGCTCTTTGATTGAACCCAGAGCCTTCCTGTGCCCATGATACATGGGTGTCCCCTTTGTTGCCAGGGAAAACACTGGAACGTAATTCTTAATTATCTACATACATTTAAAAAGACTTTTACTGAAAGGGCGCTGTTTAATTCAGTGGACGAAGGCTCTGTTGGCGTCACTTCCCACAGTGTGTTACCAGGAGGGAGACTCGGTGCATGTCAACTTGCTACTCTGGCTGAACAAGGGAGGGTGCGGGTGAGGGTTTTTGTTGTTGTTTTGCTTTTTCCTTCTCTATTCTCGTCAGCAGAACAAATACTATTTGCACTTAGGTGATGCTCCTTTTGGTTTGTTTTGGAGGGAGAGATGGAATCTGGGAGAGATGCAAGGGTGTTCTCTCTTTTTCCTACTAGCCTGTTGGTTTTGTGATCTTTGACAGCCGGGCAGGAGCAGAAGTGGCCAAGAATGCGTTGAATGTGAGTAGGCGGAGAACGATCTCCCTCTGACCCACAGACCTTAGGCAATGGGCGTCCAGATGGACCTTATTCCCCAGCCGTCCCCAGGCAGAGTCCCCGGCTGTACCGTCTGTGCCAAATGCCGTTACTCACACACCCCGAGCAGCGTTCCCGCTACTGCTGGGGCAGGTCTTTCAGGCAAGCTTGTTTCTGGGGCCCTTCTATGCCCACTACAGTCTGGGTCCCACAGGGTAAGTCTTTCTCTGCCTTTCCTTCCCGTGTAGGGTATTCGCTTTGATCCTGAGAACCCACAGACCCTGAGGCTAGAGTTTGCCAAAGCCAACACCAAGATGGCCAAGAGCAAGCTAATGGCAACACCAAACCCCAGCAACGTGCACCCCGCCCTAGGAGCACACTTCATCGCACGGGACCCCTGTGAGTGGCACTCAGAGCCGCCTTCTCCTGCCCTTTGACTTGGCCCAGGCCGGCCGGCCCTAGTGGAGTTTCGCACAGAGCAGACGGGTTCTTCTTGAGGGGCTCAGTCCTGCACATCTGCCCCCTTTCTTGCTGCTGAGTCCACAGCTGCCCATCTCAGACTTGAGGCTTCCTTCCTCCCTACGGCCTTTCCCGAGCTCCTGAGCTGTCAGGCTGCTCAGCCTTCCTGAAGGCTTCTCTGATTTCTCTTGGTGAGATGGGCTGATGCCCACCAGAGAGCTTCTTGAAGCAGACGGGATGCTCACCATGCCAGGCCAAGTTCATACCACGCTTCCTTCCCTGGTTTCAGGGTCTTGGGGTGGGGGTGGCAGTTCTTGCCTCGGTGGGCACTTATGGCTCAACTGTAGTGCTGGGCTTCTCTGTTTGGAAGAGGAGACCAGTGTTCTGACGACAGAGGCCATTGTCTCCCACTACAGATGACCTGATGGGGGCTGCTCTGATCCCTGCATCCCCAGAGGCCTGGACCCCCTACCCTCTGTACACCACGGAGCTGACCCCAGCCATCTCCCACGCTGCATTCACATACCCAGCTGCCACTGCCGCCGCTGCCCTCCATGCTCAGGTGAGCCCCTTTGTCGGGGAAGAACAAGGGCTCCAAGCCAGCCAGACTTTTACCTGCCTGGCAAGTGGGCCACTGCTGTCCCAGAGCTGCCACAGAATGTTGTCTTTCTGGTGGTTTGAAAGCTAAGGTCCTAGGGACCTGATGGGGGGAGGGAGCAGAGGAGCCGCAAGGCCCCTTGGAGGCAGAATGCAGCGAGTGCAGGGACAGACCAGCCCTGGTTGGGCCACCCCTGAGCACCATGATTCCTGTCCCTACCTGGGTATGGTCTCCAGAGCCAGACCACCTGCCTCTGCCTCTTTCTGTCTTCATGACTTCAAACTTTTTAAGATTTCTGCATCTTGATTCTTACTTATCCAGAAAATGGGGAGAAAATGTAGGCCAGGTGCAGTGGCTCACGCCTGTAATCCTAGCACTCTGGGAGGCCGAGGTGGGCCGATTGCTGGAGGTCAGGAGTTCAAAACCAGCCTGAGCAAGAGTGAGACCCCATCTCTACTGTAAACAGAAAGAAATTAATTAGCCAACTAATATATATAGAAACAATTAGCCGGGCATGGTGGCGCATGCCTGTAGTCCCAGCTACTCAGGAGGCTGAGGCAGGAGGATTGCTCGAGCCCAGGAGTTCGAGGTTGCTGTGAGCTAGGCTGATGCCACGGCACTCACTCTAGCCTGGGCAACAAAGCAAGACTCTGTCTCCAAAAAAACAAAAGAAGAAAATGTAATCTGCTTTAGGGTCATGGTGAGAATGAGATGTTCAGACCTATGAGGTGCTATGTGAGTGCTGGAACTATACCTGGAACGTGGGGAGGGCTCCTTGGGTATCTGCTCTGGTTTCCATGCAGGCTGGACGCTGGCCACTGTGAGCCTGTTCTGGGGCAGGAAGAGGGAGGGTGAGAGCTGGGCCAGGAGGACTCCAGGCTCCGTGCCAGGCCAGGTGCTTGAGGGGCAGGCAGCTCAGAGCCCGACCCCTGGCCACACCGGTGTTTCCTCTGATCTGACTCTGCCAGGAACACAGGCCCAGGTGCTCACTGTGGGTGGGGGGTGGGCAGATGCCTCACAGTGGCGATGACAGGACACTGCCCAGGACCGGCCAGGCAGCCACAGGAGCAGGGCTGAGGGGCAGCCTCTAGCGCACTTCAGCCTCTGATCAGCTGAGTGGCTGAGAGCTGAGCCTGGGGACCAGAGGCCCAGCCAGGGAGTGCTATGCTGTTGAGAGGGAGGGAGCTGAGGTTGTTGTGACCTGCCCTGGCCTGGCCAGTGGGAGGGGCCTGGGAGGGAAGGGAGCATTCACAGGATGCAGAAGCTGGAGATGGGAGGAGGCTGTCGCCCTTCCTACAGCGCAGTGCACATCCACATTCAGGCCTGAAGAGGGACTTAGTGACATCTGGGTTCACCCAGTTCCAAGGTGAGATGTTCAAATCCAGGGGCAACTCCCCTAGCAAAGTATTTTCCCCATCAGGGGAACCCTCCCTGGCCACAGTAATGTTCAGTTGTACTGAAGTGCTTTTCCCCAACTGAACACCACAGATGAGCCGGAAGACTGACAGGTGGTAAAGATCTTCCCCTGGAGGGTACTTACTGCAAACAGTTCTGTGGCTGGAACAGAACAGGGAGCGAGGAGCCTGTCTGTCTTGGACCTGAGCAGTTACTCTGGGCCACCTGGGGTGGGTCTAACTGCAGGGGCCCGTGAGGCACCTGGTGGGATCACAGGTTCCAGTCTCCCCGTCCTCACCTCTGATCCCAGCTTAGCCACAATCAGCTACAAGATCTTCCCCTCTGGGCCCAGCTCTAACCTCCATCCTGCAGGGCTGGGCCCTCCTGGTGTCTTCTTTCCCAGTTTTCTCCCACCCTACCCAGCTCTGCAGCTATGCAAGTCCTGGTTCTGTGTTGCACACACCTGTATGACCTTGGGCAAGTTACTTAATCTCTCTGTGTCTTTGTAAAATGGTGACAATAGTACTTACCCCTGGGCTGTTGTTAGCCTGGTAGCGCAGAGGAAGTGCTATAGAAGTGCAGATGATCATGATTGTTATTTAATGCCATTATTGTGTGGGTCCCCCAGAGTCCTCTCTGAGGCTGCAGTTCTCCTAGTGCCTGAGTTCCTGCCTTGTGGCCTTCCCCAGGACTGAACTGGAGTGGAGGCCACTCCAAAGGACAGTGGCGTGTTATTGGGTGGGGGGGGAGGGAGGCAGACTAATGGCAAGAGGTTAGACCAGGCTAGGCTATCATAAGTTCTGTGCTGGCTACTCAAACTCTCTCGACATCGACATCCGTTTTCTGAGCAAGTGAAATGAGCTGTTGGGGCCAAATGCAGCAATATGCATGAGAGCATTTTCCAAGGAATAACACTTTCTCTTTTCCTTCCAAGAGTCCCTTCCTGACTCCCAACAGTGCTGTCCCAGAGATGGAGGCTTAAAGCATCTAAATAAAGGAAGTAGACATTATTGATCCTAAATGGATTGTTCTGAACCCAGAGGACCAATAGAAAGACTGAGTTTTTCCTGTGCCTGGGGGCAAGGGATGAGGGGCTGAGAACCAGGACCTCCTTTCTCTACCCCAAGGTGTGCACCTGGACTGCAGGCCTGAGCCCAGGTCTTCATGTCGTCCGCGTGGCTGCGGGGACCAACCCCATAGGAAGAGACTTGGATGTCGTTCAGTCCCACTCCATCTGGGCACGAAGCCATCCTGCTCAGCCCTCTAATCCTCTTGGTAGAATCTTCCCCTTTCAGAGGGTGAGGCATGAAGGCAGGTGTGGATGGCAGGGGCACGGGGCCTTAGCCCACAGTGATGGTGCCTGCAAACAGGGATTCTGTCACTTCTTGCATCCCCGGTCCTCCCAGACTGGATTTCGTTTCCATTTCATCGTGAGGAGATGGGCGTCTTTCCTGGCTCTTTTGCCCCCTAAGCTTGTTTAGCCCCTTGCTGGCGACCTGAAGCTTACATAAACTCCCTTGCCGCCTTTTCTTCTCTGCACAGTGGGGGTGAGAATAGCATCCACTTCATACAGTTTTCGTGAGGATTCGATGAACTTGGTATATGAAAACTACTTAGACCGCATCTGGCATGTGGTAAGAACCTCGCAGGCATTAGCTGTTGTGAGTTTGTATTTATGGGAAAAAGGCAGAGTTTTTTCCTTCTCCCTTTGGCTTATCATCCTACTCCCCAGAAAACCGCTACTTTCAGTCCTTAGCTTTAGTACGTAGTCGGGAGTTGTGTGAATAAATCCATAGGTATGAATCTTTCACAAAAATTACTGTACCTGTTTAATCTTTTTAAAACTTGAATATTAGGACATATTTTTCATGTCCGTAAGTACAGGTCTACACGATGCCTGCCTGGCTAGTACACCACTGTCCAACCGTGGCCAGCTCCCTGTAGATGGTAAGTCAGGGTTCATGCAGTTTTTTTGCTGGTGATAGGCTATACTGCAATTGATGTCCTTGTCTTCACTTCTCTGGGCAGCTCTCCTGTTTTGTTTTCCTTATGATAAATTCCTAGAACTATTACAAGGTCAAAGTATAGACTTGCCAGTCTGGGTTAAGTATTGTTTTAATTGGCTTTCTGAGGAGTGAGGCTCTCAAATTTGTTGCTGTTCATATTTCTTCTCATGTAGATTTAGTCCTTTAACTGCTTCTTAGTATACTTTCTCAGTTAGTCCTCCGATCTGAGGGACGGCTAAGTTTGTGTCCTGCCCTCTTGGTTTTGAAGCAGCCCTCTTGGAGCCTGGTCATTGTAGCCTGTGGGAGGGCCCCTCGGGAGCCCCTGCTACCCGCTGTGGACAGCTGGAGGCCCTGAAAGGACACTGGCAGCTGCCCACCTGGGCCTGGAAGTCTCCTATTCAGAGCTGGGCAGGAAGAAGAGATCCAGGAAGAGACATGCTCCTTCTAGAGCAGCAGTCCCCAGCCTTTTTGGCACCAGGGACCAGTTTCATGGAAGACAGTTTTTCCACGGGGCTGTGGGGTGGGCAGAGCTCTGCGGCTCAGTCCCTTAACAGGCCATGGGCCGGTACCAGGCCACAGACTGGGGTTGGGAACTGCAGTTCTAGAGGACCCAGGCCTATGCCAGACATCCGAGGGAAATGGAAAAGCAGCCCGACTAAGTGCATCCTTCTGCGTCAGTGGTATAGCTATCCTGAGCCTGTAAGTGGGAGCTTCCCTCCACTCTCTCCCCAAGGGGGCATCTGGCTCATCTTGGGCCGGGGGGAAAGTTGCTGCTTTGGAGACAGCAGCCACCACAGCACCTTGTGGAGAGAGGTGGGACAGGATCTAGCAGATTTGCTGAGGGAGGCCTTAAGCAGTCACCCAAGGCCTCGGCTTCCCCATTAGTAAAAGAGGGCAAGTTGGAGGCTGCCTGAGTCCCTCCCACTCTGTCATCTGAAGTTCTCCCCATGTCCGGCCCTGCAGGACACTCAGCCAGGCGGCTGCGTCCTTGCCGTGGGGCTGCCCCGCCGGAGGCTGGGCGAAGGGCACGGTCGGGGCTCACCGAGCTGGACCAAGCCGCAGGTTTCTCTGGTAGCAGCGTTGCTGGTTTCCTCTGCGTCCCTCTTGTGGGATGAGTCCTAGTGTCCAGCCAGGCTTCCAGCTGAGAGGGCATCCCATGACTCGGCAAAGGGCAAGAGAAGTTTCCTCCCACGCAGCTGTCAGCCGGGAGGGAAGGAACCACTTGCAGATGTTCAGGAGGCAGGATAGGAAATACGGCCTGTGAATTTGGACAGCTCAAAGGCTGGAGGAGGCTCCTGGCTCTTTCTGTGTGGAGTGGGGCTCAATTCAGGTGGTTCCTGGGGTCACCTGTGCCCTGATGACAGCACTGCCACATCCTTGGAGCCCAGGGAAGACCCTAGTGTTGGCTGGGTGGCCTCAGACTGGTCCTGCCAGGTACCCAATATGTTGGCATCTTAGGATAGCCAGCCCTAACTTCCTGCCCGACTCCTGAGAGCATGTGGTAGCTGGAATTCTGTGCTGTATGAAACACCTAGAATTTGGAGGGGCACAGGAGCAAGTTCTTCAGAAGCCTCAGTCAGCCCCTAGATGGCCTGGCATTGTTTGATATCTTCTCTGTTTATCCAGGAGGCAGAAATTCCAGGCAGCCAAGTGGGTAACTGGGTCTGCCTGCTCCAGCCTCAGGGGAGCTGTCCGCATGCCCAGCTTCTGCTCACTTACACAGCACTCTCGAGTGCTGTCCCCCCTTCCTAAGGAGACTGAGGGCCTGGTTCTCTGGCTGCTCACTCCTCATGTCCTGTGGTGCCCTGCCAGGTGGCCGGGGGTCAGGCCAGGGCAGACATGCTCCACCACGTGCAGTGGGCAGGCGGCCGTCCCTGCGGTCTTGGCAGCCAGCGTGGCTTGCCTTGCAGGCGACTGGCCCACAGCAGGGAGGGTGCATGTTGTTTTCTTGGCCAGTCTCTGGGAATCCAGCTCTGGGGCCACTGCTCTATGGGGCCTCCTGGCAAGTGTACCAGGGTTTTAGTAGCTGCCAGGCACTGGTGATGATGATCCGAAGCTGCTACCCACCTACCTGAGGGCTCAGCTGGTAGGTTCCAAACCTCCAGACCTAAGAGGCTTGTAATGGAGGAACAGGAGGGATGGAAAGATCCACATGGGGAGGCATCCAGCTGGGTGTCCGCCACGGCTTCTCCAAAGAATCCTGCAGGGACTCAGGACCACGGTCTGGGAGACCACACTGACCTGGGTTTTCAGTGTCTTTACATCCTGCTTCTCACAGCCACCCTTGACTTAATCATCTATCTGACGCTGAGACACAGAAAAGTCGAGCAAAAGTTTATTAGGTTCATTTTCCTACTGATGTTAGGAATTCCGTGCTCTCCCAGTGAGGGGCAGGTTGCCAGCATCAGTGCCCCCGGCTGCAAGGCCCCCCTGGCATAGCGCGGCCCACCTGGATTGGGCTTCCTGGAGAAGAGGATGTCCTCATAGCCTCTCCCTTGAGCCTCTGTCCTCGGAGGAGGCAGATCAGGTGGTGCTTTCCCGTTCTCAGGATGAAGAAACTGGTGCCTAGAGGTGAGTAACTGGCCCAATGTCTGCCAGCCAGTCAGTGACAGAACCAGGACTCGAGCAGGGACATCGAAGGCCGTGTTTTCCAGGCTCCCCATTGAGGGAAGGGGCGGCACAGCTGGCTCCTGACATTGGCTTCTCTTGCAGGTGCGCTGGTACCCTTCCTCTGATACCACCCAACAAGGATGGAAGTATCGTCAGTTCTGTTAGTTCTTCAGTAAGTGTCGGCCCTGGAGGCCCAGCTCGAACACTGTGCTAGACTCTGACCTCCTGCAGGGCCGCAATTCCTCCCCGGCCTGAGTCCTGGGTGCTTGCGAGCCCGAGCCTAGAGCTTGTTCCCTGATGGGTCCGGCTGGTTTTTCTCCTTCTCCTCCTGCCCTGTGACCGCCTGCCACCCACCTGTGCAGCCTCTCCCTGAGGGAAGGCCTGGGGTCAGTCCAGTCCTACAACTCTGCTCATGGCCACCTCTCTCCCCTCCGTCCAGGTCTTGTCACTGGGGAGTTGGTTCTGAAATCTGTATGGTGGTGCCTGAATCGGCACCCTGAGCTTCCACTGCCCCCAGGTGGCCTGTGCAGAGCTGCCACCCTCCAGAGACTGTGAATCTGAAGCCTGACTCAGTGGACTGCTTCCTATTTCCCTTCTCTCCTCCTCCTCAGCCCTGTTCTGCACCCCAGTGCTTTTCCCCAAGGCTTCCCAGGAGGATTTGGGGACCTTCCTGCTGGGGCACCCAGATCCAGCCTGGAGGCCTCACTGGGACCCACAAGGCCTGACCTCCCGCCCAGACTTGCTTCTGTAGCTCCACCTCCACCAAGGAAACAAGGCGTTTAATTTTGCATGTTTTCTGGCATGAATTAAGACACTTAAACTTGTGTATATGTGAGTGTACAGTTTGTCCTCCCACTGTGTCACCATAGCAACAGGTCCTGGCCATCAGTGGTTTGTCATGCCCTGGTCCCTCTCCACCCACCCTGCACCCACCGCTTCAGGGAGGCCCGAGCCCTGTGGCTGGTCCTGGCCTGGGGCCTGGGGCCCCCGCCACCCCCACACACTTCAGGCTCCACCACCACCCAGCAAATGCGTAGTTCTCTCCTTTCAAATCCGGGTCCTCCACTTCCTCCTCAGATGGGCCAATGATCCTAAGAAAACCCTTTCTCTGCCCACCTCGCTCCCCTCTCCGTCGAGTACCCCACCACCCTTGCTCCTCGTTCTTTCCAAACCTCGAAACCAACCAAAACGGTGAAGAGTATTTTTGTACCCTGTGTAACAAAATATTTATGCATCATAAAGGATTTTTCATGTGTGTATCATTAATTATTAAAGAGACCTTGTTCGCCCTGTCAGATGAGTTTAATGTTTAGTTTGAGGCATGAAGAAGAAAAGGGTTTCCATTCTTCAGCACAAGGCTTTGTGTCAGGCGTTAGGTTGAGAGAAATGAAATGAAGGAAAAACTGTGCAATTTTGTTTTGTTTTGTGAGCATATCAGTGCTTTACCTTTAGCTGCAGCTGTGACTGTCTTGCCATTTCAGATTTGGGAGACTAGGTGGCTGTTGCAATTGCTGATCCTGTGAGAATGTGAAACTGGATAATATATGAAATGCAAAATAAAAAACGTCAAAATGACTGTGCTCAGACCTTTGCTTCCACCTTCCACGGGACGCAGACTGCCACTCCCCGGGCAGACCAGAGGGTGAGAGCTACGGGGAAGGAAGCAAGGTGGGCCCAGGTCCAGTGTGCGTGGGGAGGGCACATCAGCACTCAGCCTCTCCCTCCTCACTCTTCGTGTAGTTTAAAAGAAAAAGTTCTAGAGGGGAAGTGACTTGCCCAAGGGTCCTACAGCTGGTGTGTGCCTATGTCTGTCAGCCCCCTCGGCTTCATTCCTTCACTCCCTCATCTCAGCAGTTCTGAGGGCAGGGACTGAGATTCCCTCTCTGGGGTGCTGCTGTCTACTTGGCTTAACCCTTCATGGCCCGTGGTCTTCTTAAGGCCTCTAGTAGCAGAGAACTCGGATTTGGAATGTTGAGGTCTTCCGGCTGGGTTTGGCCTTGGTGTGCATCTCATGAGGCTGTGCTGGAGGGAAGGATCGGACCCCAGGCTCTTGCCCAGAAAGAGTTAACCTGATCCACGCTGCAGGCTCTGCACTACAACTGACACTGCAGCTGATCGCCTGGGCAGGAGCAAAGGGGTGTGAAGGTCAGAGAAGCCACTCAATGCCAGGAGCAGAGGCTGGCCTGGGCAGGTGTCAGGGTGCCTGCAGCAGCCCCGATTCTTCCCTTTTGTGACTTGGGGTCTCAGTTTCCCCACCTGTGAAGTGGTGGCCGAAATCCTTTCCAGTTCTTACTGGGGGTGGTCTGCTGACCTAATGGTTTCACCGCTGGCGTTTTCCTGGGAGAGCTGGCCTGTGTCCCGCCACCGCCAGCCTGTGCCCAAAGCGCTGCCTAGAAAGGGAGGGCAGCAGAAGCCCCAGCGCCTGCCCTGTCCCCCGTCCCCCAGGTTTCCCTCCAGCCCTGCTTGGAGCAAAGCTGAAGCTACATCTGGTCACATCCTCACCTCCACCTTGGGTGACTACTCCCTGCTTCACCTCTTCTGAATCCCAGCCCTGCACTGGGGGACCTGAGCCTGAGGTGTCACCCTTGACGAGTGTGGCAGCTGTCAGAGGCTCGGGTGACCCAGGTGCTGTGAGGGCGGAGGAGGAGCCTGGCCAGGCATGGGCCCTGTAGGTAACTGGGTGGCAACGGGGTGGGTTACCTGGGCCTCAGGGGTGGGTTACCTGGGCCTCAGCAGAGGCACTGGGAGGGAGCAGGGGAGTTGGTGGCTGTGTTGTGCCAGGAAGAGGAGGGGGGCTGACGCCTTTCCTGCGCGTACCCTTCCCCTCACTGCAGTGTTGGGACCAGCTGCCACTTGCCAAGCGAGCGAGGCCGCCCCCGCCCAGGCCCGAGCACATGCCTGACCTACTTCAGCTGTGTCAGGAGCCACTGGGTCTTCCTGAGGTGGTGAATTATTTAGCTGGGGCGCCTGGGCCGTTCTGAGAGGGGCTAAGAAAAGCTGCTCCATAATTTAAAGGCCCCTGTGCCTGTGGCTTCCCTGGGGGGCCTCCTCCTCGCGCTTTGGTGAGCAGGGCCCACGCCTGCGCCTGAGGGGAGGGGAGGGGCCTTGAGTTGAGGGTAGTTACAGGGCTTCCTGGCAGGGGCACAGAACAGCTGGGGTCCGCAGCCGCCGTGTCCTGACTCCCTGTCCCATGCTCTTCCCAGAAAGCACCTATTCTTCCCAGAAGTTTAATCCTGGTCTCTGACTGCAGGTGAAAGGCTCCTTTCCTTTCTGAGAGGGATTCGGGCATCTGGGAGTAGCCGGGGTTCTTTGTTCGGGGGTCTCTTTCCTGCAGCACTAGAGAGGCCATCTTTACATGTCCCCCTCCCCACACCAGTGAGGCCTGTGCTCCACAGAGGCTGGGAGGCACTGGGAGCTCCACTGCCCTGTGCCCAGGCCAGGAGCCAACACTCGTTCTTGCAACAGAGAGGGTGCTTGCACCCGACTGACAGGCTATTCTATTCCTGGGCGCTGCTGCCTGGCCAGCGTTTTTCAGGCCTGTGACTTATCTTGGGGCCTTCACAGGAGAGCAGGCTCCCAGGTTCCAGGCTGCGTGGCCTGATGTGCAGCGTCTCTGGGAATCAGCAGGGTAAAGGTGCAGGCTGCACAGGACGGGGCTGGGACTCACTCATGTGTGTCGTCCTCCCCTCCCACTCCGCATGTGCCCTGCAGAGAGACCTCCATTTCCTGAGGCCTTGAACAAGCCCTTTTTAATCGTGAGGCGTTCTCTATCAGAGTGCTAATGTCCCTTAGAAACCGACCGAGCCCCTCCAGTAGGGTTAGGGAAAGTGCCAGAAGACGACCATGAAAGGGAAAGGTGGAAAATGGGGAAGTCTTGGCTGGGCGCAGTGGCTCACACCTGTAATCCTAGCACTCTGGAAGGCCAAGGCAGGAGACCTTCTTGAGATCAGGAGTTCAAGACCAGCCTGAGCAAGAGCAAGACCCCGTCTCTACTAAAAATAGAAAAATCAGCTGGGCATGGTGGCAGACACCTGTAGTCCCAGCTACTTGGGAGGCTGAGGCAGGAGGATTGCTTGAACCCAGGAGTTTGAGGTTGCTGTGAGCTACGATGACACCACCGCACTCTAGCCTGGGTGATAGAGTAAGACTCTGTCTTAAAAAGAAATAAAGACGGACTTTCCTGTGGAGGTGTCAGAAGGAAGGAGCAAATCCCACTCCACCCTGCCGCAGGCTTGCCTTGCCTCCACGGCCCTCCAAGTAAGGCACTCCCCGACCTGTGCTCCTGTGCACAGAGGAGGAGCTGTGGAGACTGGGACCACCCTGGTGAGGGGAGAGACAGGCTGGGCAGATCACTGCCCTGGCATCGTTCCAGGCCTGACCAAGAAGGGGTATGAGCTCCCCTGGCCTGCTCGACCATCACCCAACCTTCCCACACCCTCCGGGCAGTGTAGACGACATCCATCCATGGGCTCCCTCGCCCTCTGGCCAAGACCAGTGAGTGGAAGGCCCTGCAGGAGTTTGGAGGGAGGTCAATGAGTGGGGACAGGTGCTCTTGGCCATTGTCTTCGTGACTTTTGAGCAAACATCTCAGCCTGTTTTTCTGAGGGGCCCTTAGATGACCTGGGAAAACTAGACTTAAATGTTCTGAGAGTATTTAGTCCACTCCCCGCTCCCATTTTCCAGATGAGGAAGTGGAAGCACAGAGGGGGTAAGTGGTTTGCTCTTCACTGTCATGGAGACCGTGGCCAATGCATGCTGGACTCTCTCCTGTCTCCCGGTCCAGCCTCCACCCCTGCCCTACATGGCCATTTCGGAACCACACACGCAGGGAGGCTACAGACGTCGGATGCCACAGGCTTGGAAGACTCTCCCTGCGGTTCCAGAAGCTGGGAGCAGAGCTCAGGTCTGCTGACTGCAGTCCTCACCCCGGCGTGCCCTGCACACTGCTTTCTGCCCAGGATATCTTGGTCTGAATGTGACCTGAGCTTTCCCTCGGAAAATAAGTCCTGCTGCCCGATGAAGGGACAAAGAAATGCCCTCTGTGACCCACCTAGCTTCTGCCTGGCACTGTGCAGTCTCTCTGGCCTTTTTACCCAGTGGTTAGGGTTGCTGGGCCTTCAGGACCCATCTGGCCCTCAGCTTCTGCAAGAACCAAGACAGTGTATCTCTCTTGCTGCCTGTAGTAGAGAAAATGCAATGCAGTCTAGTAGGAGAAGTTTAAAAGGTAAGGCATGGCTGGCTAAGATTCGGAATGGCTATCTCGTTCTATAAAAGCCTATTGTTTTCCCTCTGAGTATATATGTCCTTGTGACTCTGTGACCTTCCCTCACAAGGTTATTATGAGGGTTAATGATAACACGAGAACATGCTTAGCACATAAGTAGTACTCACTAAGTGTTTTCTATGGTTATCTTAAACAGAACACATTTTCATATTTTATCCTTAACAAGAAATGTAATTGAGTTGATTCTAGTTTTTGTACTCCTTGACCGTTTTTTCAATGGATCAATAGTTATTGAAAGATTTTTAATCCCATAGTCTACCTAGAGGAGAGGTGGAAGGAGGACAGGGTGGGGCCCAGGAATCTTAGAGAACACCGACAATCCCCAGAGCTAGCTTTTGGCACCCGACCTGAGTAGCCTTTCAATAAAACCATTTTAGGATTACAGGGTTCTGAGAGAAGTAGTAGTAAGTAGTAGTATTTATATACTGCGTTAGAGTTTTCAAAACACATTCACATATACTATTAATGATGGCCATTAAAGCCCAATGAGATAAGAAAGGCATAATCACCTGCTTTTTACAGCGCCCCCGTGTGGGGGAAACGTTTAAAAGGTCTCACAGAAAGCAGAAGGCTCAATCCCCAGAATTTCTGGTTCCCCATCTGGTCTTCTGTGATTCTGGGCCCCAGGGTCCTACAAAGACCAGGGTTCCTCTAACTCTGGGAAAAGCTCATGGGGATCAGGGAAGCCCAGTATGGGAAGGAGGAAAGCCAGCATACCCAGATCTCTGTTAGCCTGGCTAAGAAATAGGCTAAAAAGGCCAGTGAGGGGCTCACACCTGTAATCTCAGCACCCTGGGAGGCAGAGGAGGGAGGATCACTTGAAGCCAAGGAGTTTGAGGCTGCAGCAGTGAGCTATGGTCGCACCCCTGCACTCTAGCTTGAGCTACAGAGTGAGACCTTGTCCCTCCCCCCACGCAAAAAATTTCTCAAGGTAGTCTTGCTTCCTAATTTGGCCACAAATGGATTATAGATGTGCCAATATCAACTCCCTAATCTGTTTATCCCTTTAGAGTTTGCGAGCAACTACATCTTCACAATGCTGCCTGCATGAGCACCTTTTATTAATCAAGATGAATTACTTGAGTTTATTGTTTTCAATCACTTTAAATTATGGAGCAGGATAAGAAAGAAGGAAAGAGCTAAAGCCACAGGCTGTTGCCGCAAAGCCCTCCTACCTCCGATCTTCAGGGCTGCCCTGGGAAGGTTGTCTGGGAACGATCGTCTCCACTCCATGGACAGGAAGTTCAGGTTTGGAAAGGTGCCAAGGCTGTGTTTGCCTGGGACGAGCTGAGCCACAGCTCAGGGGAAGGACCATACCAACTTACCCATTCGTTCTTGCCCGTTCGGGTTTTTCACCAAACATTTGTAGAGTACCTGCTCCCCACTGGAGCCATATTGGGCGTTGAGGTGGAGAGTAAAGCATAGTTTCTGTTCTCAGGGGGTGTGGTTTGAGGGTCTGGGCTGAGGAGCTACTCAAGTTGGGGCAGTTAGGGTTTAATGGTTTAAAATGCCTCAGTTTCCCTTTTTCCCCCTGCTTGCTGTCCTACTGCCTTCCCTCAAGAGTCCAGAGCCCTGTTCTGGGCCCCGTGGGACTGCGTTTCTGTGCTTGACTTCTCAGAACAGCCCCATGGGTGGTTTAAGAGGTGAGCACAGAGAGAGATGCCCCTACTTCCCACCCCTCAGCTTCCAGAGCAGGACACCCTCAGGTGCTGTCCCCGGGTGAAGGTGGTCTGCTTCTCTCTCCAGACCCGGCTTCTCAGCCCTGGAACCAGGACTGTGTGTCCTGGAAACCAGCTCGTGTCTCAGGGAAGAGGTGCAGTGAGACACAAGGGGGGATGCAAAGCCCACTCTTCTTGGAGAAATGGTCTCTGTTGGGATTTTCCCCAAAGGCCATACTCCCAGTGATTTATTTGCATAAATGTTGCTTAGACCTATGTATTTAAATCTCTCCTGTCTACAGCTGCCAGAAGGATCATGCCAAAGTACCACTTTCACACTTTCAAAGAACTTCCATGGTTCTCCAGAGCATATGGGCTGATGACCAAAGTCAGGCATCCCAATCTGGCTTCTCCCCTGTGCATTCAAGTCAAGACATTTGCTGACCACTGTGCAGGCTCTGATGTCCTCGCAGAGAGACGTTTCTCTGCATCAGATTTGAGTGCTGCCTTCATCCTCCAGTTAACGGGAAACCTTGGTGTGACCCCACCTCAGTTCTTATTTCCTGATGTACCTGTAGGCATGCTCTGTGGCTTGAGTCCCTTTTATCTCTTTAGCCCCCTCCCTGTCCTATGCCCACCTTTGTTTACATCTCAGGCCCCTTGTGTTGGCCCAGGGAGCCTGACCAAGGTGAGGTTCTGCTCGGCTAAGGCAGCACTGCGCAGGTGCCTCCCGCACGGCCTCCTGCCTCCCGGCCGCTGGTGAGTGAGGCTGGGGCGCCCTCTCGTGGTTGAAAACACTCACAAGCCTCTCACGTATCTCCCCCTTTTCCTCTTCCAGGGCTAACCTCTACCTGGGGCTACTTGAGGGTCCATTTCTTCCGGACTGTCTGGGCACCTCTGTTTTGAGTAGTGCTCTCATCGCCAGAGGCAGGCAGTCAATCGCAAACATTTATTTAGCACCTACTGGATTAAGACCCTTCAGTTCACAGAGGGAGAAGCTTCAGCCCTAAGAGGCAGAGAAATGTGCCCAAGTTCATTTGAATATGTAGAGTGAAGTCAGGTGTAAAACTCAGGTGTCCCCACCCCGTCATAGAAGATCAAGTTAGTTTCTGATTATAACTCCTACATGTCCATAATGGCAAAGCTTAGTAACCACAGTTGATATTTTCAGAACTTATATTCCTCATTTCTCATATCTGGGAGGACTTTTGCCCACAGGAATGGCAGGGATAGACCTCCCTGGGAACTCAGATTTGGGCTGTTCCCTTTCTGTGAGCTACTCTCAGGTGTCACTCTGTCAGTCAGCGCTGCCAGGTGTGGATCTCATCTCTGTAACCCCTGCTGGTCCCTGTCCAGACAGGAAGTTCCTTCAGGGCACAGGCGATGCCATTGTCACACCCCAGCACAGTCCAGGGGACTTAGTATCTAACTACATGCCTGTAATTAGCTACTTCCCTTCTGAGACATACCACAGGCAAGTCCCTTCCCATGTCTGCACTCGTGTCTTTATGGGAACCCAGCCTCAGTGGAAGTTCCCACCCAGCAAAAGCAGAGCTATGGGAAGGCGCAATGAGCTGCACCTTAGTTAATTAATAGGCAATGACTTTCTTGTCCCTGAAGGTCTTCAATCATGTGCTGGATGATGTATTGGCGACTAACCAAAATATGTAAAGCCATTGCATGGGCTAAACTATGACCCATATGCTTGTCACTTTGCAACTTCAAGTCAAAGATTCCTTCTAGTTTTCACTTTGTGCAGTAAATCTAGGGACAAAAACTACCCCCAAGTGTTCAGTTACCCCAACCCATGTGTATGGCTCCCTCCTTTATTCTCTTCTTTTTCTACAGCCAGAAAAGAGCCAGGCACAGAGGCTGAGGTATCTGAGCATTTTCCCCTCACCTCCACTCAATCCCAGCCTCCCCATAGAAGACACGGGGTGGGGAGGGGTTCCTTGTAACGCTGTATCTGCAGTGCCGCCAGACGCCACCAGGGGGCAGGGTCGGAATGCCAAACGATCGGTTTTGGCTGGTGGAGGAGTGGGGGGTTGTGATCTGTCTTGCGTCCTGGTTTAGGGGTTCAGGAAGGCAGCGGGGGTTGCCGTCTGAGGGTGCAGTGGGGCTCGCCATTCCCGGACACACCTCCCAGTGTGTGTGCCCACCGCCTGGCCTCTGGATCATAGGAGCAGTTTTCTGTCTGGACTTGCTGCCGTCACTGTCCCCCCGCCCCCACCACCCAGCAGTCACTGATGTCAGATTGATCTGCCCCAGACCCGCTTGGCTCCTCCTTACAGACCGCGGGGCCATCCCATTTTTCAGAAGCGGAGTGTCAAGGTGCGGATTGATCCCTTTTATGTGAAGGAGGGTGAGGCAGGGGAAGCTGTGACTTCTTTCATCCTGTAACTTCAGGGCAGGCCAAGGAGATGGAAGCACCCAGGGGAAAGTGACCAGGGCGCTAAACGATGGGCACAGAGTGGTAGAAAGGACATTGGAAACCAAGAAGGGGAAGGTGGGAGTGGAGGTGTGGGATGAAAACTTACCTACTGGGGACATGAACACTATTCTGGTAACAGACACACCAAAAGCTCTGACTTCCATGTAACAAAAACATTTGTACCCCCTTAATATTTTGAAATTTAAAAAAAAAAGTGTGAAAATGTATAGACTGTTGTGAAAAAGAAAAGAAAATAAATAAAATGAAGAAAAAATTTAAAAGAAAAAAAAGTGACCAATTCAGCCATCAAACAGAGCTCAGATATTTTCTGAATGTCCGAGCTAGACAATGTGGGGGGTATAAAAATCTTGAAGACATAGTTCCCATCCTCAAAAAGACTACAGCTTGCCAGGTAATGTGACACACATATATAAAAAGGTAACTAACTCCCAATAGCTTTCAAGTGGATAGTACAGGCAGTAACAACAGCAGGACTGTCAGAGAGAGGTCCCTGAATCCCACGGCTCAGGGTGGCTTCATGAAGGATGTAGTGGTTTTCAAACTGAGGCAGGTGCGCCCCTAGAAGTACAAAAAGAATTTTCTGAGGGTAGGTGGGCAGGGTTATGTTTAAGAGAATCGATTTCCAGAAAGTCATCTTTATTCTTTTTTTTCTTTTCTGTTTTTTTTTTTTTTTCCTCTCTCTATTGACCCGGTTAGAGTGCCGTAGCCTCAGCCTAGCTCACAGCAACCTCAAACTCCTGGGCTCAAGGGATCCTCCTGCCTCAGCCTTCTGAGTAGCTGGGACTACAGGCACACACCACAATGCCCGGCTAATTTTTTCTGTTTTTAGTAGAGACACAGTCTGGCTCTTGCTCAGGCTGGTCTTAAACTCTTAAGAAATCCTCTTGCCTCAGCCTCCCAGAGTGCAAGCATTACAGGTGTGAGACACCACACCTGGCCTCTCATGTACTAATTTATGTGAACAATATTTCTCAACATTACCACGTATAAAAATGAAATGTGGAAATAAAATTGATGCTGATTACTGTCTCATTTTTGCATGGATACATCTATCTCAGTATGAGTTGTATTTCCTATAAAATTTTGCTTCTTATGTTCAATAATTCTCTATCAACATTTACAATAGATTCGTGTTGTTTTGATAAACAGCGAACTAATAATGATTATAATGCTAAGTCAGTCCAAAAGAAAAATTTAAACTCTAGGGCCTTATGGTCACAAAAGATAAAAGAATATAATTTTTTTTTTTTTTTTTTTGAGACAGAGTCTCACTTTATTGCCCAGGCTAGAGTGAGTGCCGTGGCGTCAGCCTAGCTCACAGCAACCTCAAACTCCTGGGCTCAAGCAATCCTGCTGCCTCAGCCTCCCAAGTAGCTGGGACTACAGGCATGTGCCACCATGCCCGGCTAATTTTTTCTATATATATTAGTTGGCCAATTAATTTCTTTCTATTTATAGTAGAGATGGGGTCTCGCTCTTGCTCAGGCTGGTCTCGAACTCCTGAGCTCAAACGATCCGCCCACCTCGGCCTCCCAGAGAGCTAGGATTACAGGCTTGAGCCACCGCACCCCGCCAAGAATATAATTTTAATTTATATATTTTTTATGGCAGAGAAGTATGATTTGATCAGTAAAAGACTTTCAAGCATAAACTATTTATTACATTAGGATAGCATTATGTGAGCAAAGTGGAGAGAAAATACAAGTTAAAGGAAATAAAGCAAAGATATAAAATTTCCTATTTTAAAAAGAGCTTGCTTATGTATTTTGAAAATGGGTAATGATAAGTATCAAAGCACCGGATACATTTAATGTAAGTCTTGTTTTATTTATTTTATCATCCTCTCTGTCTTTTATTTTTATTTTTTTTATTTTTTTTGAGAAAGGATCTCACTGTATTTCCCAGGCTGGTCTCAAACCACTGGGCTCAAGCGATCCTCCTGCCTCAGCTTCCTGAGCAGCTGGGACTACAGGTGAGAACCACCACACTTAGCTTGTCTTATTTTAAAATGTTGATATTTCAGTACATCAGAAATCACATTCTGGCCGGGTGAGGTGGCTCAAGCCTGTAATCCTAGCTCTCTGGGAGGCCGAGGTGGGCGGATCGTTTGAGCTCAGGAGTTCGAGACCAGCCTGAGCAAGAGCGAGACCCCATCTCTACTATAAACACAAAGAAATTAATTGGCCAACTAAAATATATATAGAAAAAATTAGCCGGGCATGGTGGCGCATGCCTGTAGTCCCAGCTACCTGGGAGGCTGAGGCAGCAGGATTGCTTGAGCCCAGGAGTTTGAGGTTGTTGTGAGCTAGGCTGACGCCACGGCACTCACTCTAGCCTGGGCAATAAAGTGAGATTCTGTCTCAAAAAAAAAAAAAAAGAAATCACATTCTTTGCAACTATTTAAACCTGGTGAAAAAAATTAATCAAGTTTTGGGCTGGGCGCGGTGGCTCATGCCTGTAATCCTAGCACTCTGGGAGGCCGAGGTGGGAGGATCGCTCAAGGTCAGGAGTTCGAGACCAGCCTCAGTAAGAGCGGGACCCCGTCTCTACTAAATATAGAAATAAATTAATTGGCCAATTAAAAATATATATAGAAAAAATTAACCGAGCATGGTGATGCATGCCTGTAATCCCAGTTACTCGGGAGGCTGAAGCAGGAGGATTGCTTGAGCCCAGGAGTTTGAGGTTGCTGTGAGCTAGGCTGATGCCACGGCACTCATTCTAGCCTGGGCAACAGAGAGAGACTCTGTCTCAAAAAAAATTAAAAAAATTAATCAAGTTTTAAAATGTCAAGGGAATACATCACTTTTATAAACAAGCTTTGTTGAGGGATACATAATTTTTTTAAATGTTTAGGGTGTGCATGAATTAAATTATTGAAAGACTACAGTCTTGAGAGATGGGCTGGAGGTAGCTTGGCATGAGGGAGGAGAAAGGCATTCTGGGTAGGAGGCAGAGAGATCAGGTATGGAGGCAGAAATAGGGAGCATTTATGGGCTGTGCGTGCACCACTTCACGCAGGGGAGTAATCTGAGGTAAACTGGAAAGGTAAGTTAGGCTCAGACTAAGAGATACTAGTCTGAGGCATTTCTGCTCATTATTAATCTTAATTATGCAAACTATGCGTGATTTCAATCTCCTTATAAAAAAAATCTAAAGGTTTATGAGTAGGCCTGAGACCATGACCTCCACTTCTGGTCCTCCCCAGAGGTGACCTTGGATTTCAGTTGATGTGAGCTCCTTCGGATGCGTTTCCGTGTGTGCACACGCATGTGCCACAGGTCTTCGTGTGAGAGACACCTTAGCTAAGGAGTGTCAGCTTCACCTCGGGGTCGTCAGCTCCCTAGGGCTGGGGGTGAGCTGAGGGTTTTTCCCAGACTCGTTCGTACTCCTTTGTGCCCTGCAACTGGGGTTTGCTCACTGAGAAAATGAGAGTTGTGATTTGGGGGTGAGGGGGGTAATTTTGGCACAAGGCCTGTGGCACTGTATTGTCAGCAGTAAGCACTATGCCACCGGAAGGTGGTGGGGAGGGTGCAGGAAAGGTAGTGGGAGGACACCAAATTCCACCTTCGTTTATGACAGACATGCCCAGCTGGGTGGAAATGCTCTCTAGAAACACGTGGCCACCAGCCTGAGCAAGAGCGAGACCCCGTCTCTACTAAAAATAGAAAGAAATTAATTGGCCAACTAATACATATAGAAAAAATTAGCCGGGCATGGTGGCACATGCCTGTAGTCCCAGCTACTCGGGAGGCTGAGGTAGTAGGATCGTTTGAGC
>VSMD01027938.1:0-53061 GCA_008750895.1 Mirza zaza | reverse complement strand
GTGGCGTCAGCCTAGCTCACAGCAACCTCAAACTCCTGGGCTCCAGCAATCCTGCTGCCTCAGCCTCCCAAGTAGCTGGGACTACAGGCATGCGCCACCATGCCCGGGTAATTTTTTCTATATATATTAGTTGGCCAATTAATTTCTTTCTGTTTATAGTAGAGATGGGGTCTCGCTCTTGCTCAGGCTGGTCTCGAACTCCTGGGCTCAAGCAATCCTGCTGCCTCAGCCTCCCAAGTAGCTGGGACTACAGGCATGCACCACCATGCCCGGCTAATTTTTTCTATATATATTAGTTGGCCAATTAATTTCTTTCTATTTATAGTAGAGATGGGGTCTCGCTCTTGCTCAGGCTGGTCTCGAACTCCTGAGCTCAAACGATCCACCCACTTTGGCCTCCCAGAGAGCTAGGATTACAGGCGTGAGCCACCGCGCCCGGCCAATTCTCACATCTTTTAAAGCTTGATACCACCATTTTAGGATGGAACCTTTCTGCCACTTTTTCAAATTATCTACTTGCATAGAAATGCATGTAGAAAGTCTTTGCCCCTCTCCATGAAATGAAATAATAATAATAGCCACCACTTATCCCTCGCCTGCTCTGGGCCAGCCATTGTGCTAGGCTCTCTGAGTATATTTTTTCATTGAATCTTCACAATAACCCTTCAAGGTAATTATCATTATCTCCATTTTATAGGTTAAGAAATGAGAATCAAAGAAGTTAAATATTTTGTCTATACAGCAAGACAGTGGTAGAGTAGGAATTGGAGCCTAGGTCTTTATAATTTTAAGGTCTGTCTCTGTCTCCTTGAAATCTGTTCTAAAATGAAGACATTAAATATCACACAGTACCTGGGTCAGGACAGTAGTGGGCTAACCTGGGGTTGGGGGGCGGTATTATCTCCTTCTATCTAAAACGTGACCTTCAAGAGAGGGGAGAAGTAGAATAGATGATGAGGATTTGCCCATTCCAACTGTGGTCAGGGTGGCGTGGCCTCAGTCTCTCTAGGCTGCTTTCTCTGTGGAGGGATTCCAAGCAGAAAACCCTCGAGCCTTCCAAGCCCCTTGCTCTAAGACCTGGTGGCAGTGATTTTATGTTTTATCAAACTGGTAGAATGAGACTGGAATCTTTTCTTATTCCGGATTCTTGTTTTTCTCAGCATCAGTCAAGCAGCCCCAATTTTTATTTAAAATGAAGAACTGCCCTGCAGATATGAATTATCCCCCAGACAACCTCATAGTGCAAAAATAGAGAAAAAGACACAGGTTTGATTCACCATTTTGTCAGCTGACTAGCTCACAAAAGATTTTGTTTCTTAGTCATGGAGAGAAGAACTAAAAGAAATTGCGTGAGGTTCAGTTAAGGAAATAGATTTTTTATTTTTGAACCAGGGTCTCCCTCTGTTGCCCAGGCTAGAGTGTAGTGGTGTCATCATAGCTCGCAGCAGCCTCAAACTCCTGGGTTCAAGTGATCCTCCTGCCTCAGCCTCCAGAGTAGCTGGGACTACAGGTGTGCACCATGACTCCTGGATAATTTTTTTTCTATTTTTTGTAGAGATGGGGTCTTGCCGTGTTGCTCAGGCTGGTCCCAAACTCCTGGGCTCAAGTGATCCTCCCGCCTTTGCCTCCCAAAGTGTGAGGATTACTGGTGTGAGCCACCACACCTGGCTGGAAATATAATAGATTTTGTTAGGAAACCCAGTGATGATTCAGCTGAACTTCCAGAAACAAGAAATTTTAAATCAGTAGTTACAAAGCACTTTGTAAATAACTGTTTCATGAAATAGAAGTAAAGTGTTAAGCACAAATAGTGTCGAGTTACTGTTATAGCAACATATTCTGACAGGTGTGGTAGTCTTTTGAGAAGAATACAGTTATTTTTCATTATGTAGGTTTTTGTTGCTGTTGTCCTTTTGTTTCATTTTAATGTAAACTGTCTTCTTAGAAATGTTGCAGCAGCTCCACCAGCAGCTCGTGGAAGCTGAACGTAGGTCAATGACATACCTGAAGCGGTACAATAAGATCCAAGCGGACTACCACAATCTCATTGGCGTCACAGCGGAGCTGGTGGATTCTCTCGAGGCCACAGTCAGTGGCAAGATGGTAAGGAAGATCCCCAGCTGTGTGTGTCTGTTCACAAGGAAGAAGTACTGTGGGCATGGACTACTGGTATGGCCAGTGGGGCTGCCTCTTTCTCAGTGTTAAGCCAGCGGAGCCTGCTGCTCTATTTCAGAAAGCTGATGTGCACAGAGCAGACCAAGCTGATGCTTCACGCTTTCTTTCTCATGCTGCTTGCAATATTTTATCCATTTTTCCTAACAAATTGTTGACCATGTCTTTATTTGTCTACCTTACTCTTAACATTAGCAAAGGGTAAATTGTCTGGCAATAGAAAAAAATATATATATATATATAGTGGCAAAAAAATGAGGGGGGAATGCCCTGCTGGCATATAGGAAAGCTGTTGATTTTCATATACTGATTTTGTATCCAGCTACCTTTTTTTTTTTGTCCTGAGACAAAGTGTCGCTCTGTGGCCCTGGGTAGAGTACAGTGGCATCATCTTAGGTCACTGTAACCTATAACGCCTGGGTTCTAGCGATTCTCTTGCCTCAGCCTCCCAAGTAGCTGGAACTATAGGCGCATGCCATGACACCTGGCTAATTTTTCTATTTTTATTCAAGATGAGATCTTTGCTCTTGCTCAGGCTGGTCTCAAACCCCTGACCTCAAGTAGTCCTCCCTCCTTAGCCTCCCAGAGTGCTAGGATTATAGGCATGAGCCAGCATCAGTCACCTGGCCCCAGCTACCTTTTTGAACCCTATTAATCTCATAGATTTTTGGTTGATTCTTTTGTATTCTAGATTGACAGTCATGTCATCTTCAAATAATGTATGTTTGTTTTGAATTTTAAATTTATCTAAACTTTCTTTTTTTTTGTTCCTAGTACCTTGGCTAAGACTTATGGAACGTTGTTGAATAATGTCATCATAGCATCTTTGTCTTATTCCTGACTTTAATGGGAATGACTTTCCTGTTTCACTTAAAAAAATTATAAAGTACAATAAAATCTCTTTGTGGAGATATAAATTTTTTAAAAATTGAACTAATTGTAGTTTCACATTACCATTATAAAAAATATGCAGAGTGATCCCTTGTATACTTTGCTAAGTTACCCTAGTTGGTAACATTTTATAAAACTGTAGAATAATATCACTACCAGCATACAACATTGATATAATCTATTGATCTTTTTTGGATTTCCCCAGTTTTATTAATACTTATACTTATTTATGTATGTGTGTTTGCATGTACTTGTGTGTGTATTAAGCTCTATACAGTTTTATCACCAGAGCAAATTTCAATGTTGAAATTATTTTAATAACTTTAAAATATGATTACCAAATAATATGCATTATAGAAAATTTCAAAAATATAGAATGATACAAAAAATAAAATAAAAAATTATCTATAATTATGTTACTTAGTAATAATACTTGTTTACATTCTAGGCTTTTTTCATTACTTAAATACACATGTTTTACAAAAATGGATTTTAGGTCACACACTGAATTCTAGTCTGCTTTTTTTCCTGATACTGAATTATGTTCTTGAAGTTATTAAAAATTCTTCTACAATGCTTCACCTTTAGTGTCCGTAGAGTTTTCTGCCATGTGGTAATGCCATACTT
Source organism: Mirza zaza (assembly GCA_008750895.1). Taxonomy (NCBI): domain Eukaryota; kingdom Metazoa; phylum Chordata; class Mammalia; order Primates; family Cheirogaleidae; genus Mirza; species Mirza zaza. The sequence continues at coordinate 49,371 of VSMD01027938.1, read as the reverse complement.
TATGTAGTGTCCCTATTTTTGGTTGTTTAAGTTGGTTTTCACTTTTGTAAATTATAAATATATAATTTATGAAAATTATAAATTTCATAATGTCCTTGGAGAATGAGCCTTTGCTACATTTTTTAAAGTTGATTTGCCAGGTGGAAATCTATGCTTATGGTCCTCCAGGAAGGTTATGCTAATCTGATTCCATGGAGAGTTTAATTCCTTATATCTTTGCCAATCTTGGGTATTATCATTAAAATTTTTATTTTTTGCAAATTTGATAAGTGAGAAATAGTATTTCATGATTTAAATGTACATTACATTTATTGCTCATGAAATGGAACATTGTTATATATTTTATTCATTTACCCAAGATTTATTGAATGTGTACTCTGTGCCAGGCCCTGTTCTAATCATTTGGGACACACTAGGCGACAAAACAGAGATCCCCACCCTAGTTGGGGAGAGCAGTCCGCGGCAGGTCATGGGGGCCTGGGAGGCTGTTGGAAGGTTTTGGCCTTTATTCCCAGTGACTGAAGAGCAAAACAATGAAGTGACGAGGCCTGACAGGTTGTGGCAGCCACCTGGCCATTGCTTTAAAACAGCCCACAGGTGGGAGTGGGGGACTAGGGAGACCCATGATGTGGCTGTTCCAGTAATGCAGGGAGACCTGGCGGGAAGGAGGCAGCAGTCCAGGCAGGAGACCCACTTGCCTGGATGTATGAAGACGGAGCTAGCAGTGTTTCCTGCTGGCCCAGACCCGGGTGGGAGAGACAGGAGTCAGGATGACTGCTGGGGTTTTGCCTATGCTGCTGGAGAGACGGCGTTGTCACGGGCTGAGACCAGGAAGGCCTTGGGTGGAGCGGGTTTGGGGGAAATCAGGAATTCAGCTTTGGCCATGCTGTCAGACATGGGCCATTTACTGTTATCTTTTGTAAATATTGTCTTCAGTTTGTTGCTTGCTTTTTAGTTGAGTCTTTCTTAATTTAATGTTTATATCTTTATATAGTCAAATCAATCAATTTTTCCTCATATTCATTTTGCCTTTTTCATAGTATAATTAGAGAAGCTTTTCCCACTGAGGGAGCCCAAATGCATACTTAAATTTTCTTCTATGGGTTTCTTTTTTTTTTTCTTGAGAGAGGGTCTTGCTCTATTGCCCGGGCTAGCATGCAGTGGTGTCATCATAGCTCACTGCAGCCTCAAATGTTGTTTGTTTTTAGTTGTTTTAATTTTACCTTTAAGTCTTTAATCCATATGGAATTTATTTTGATAGTGATATAAAGAAGGCACCTACTTTTTTCCCCAAAAAATAAAACCATTTGAACAAGAACTATTTACTTCTTTCTTCATTATTTCGAATGGCTACCTTTATCAAATAGTGGGATTTTTTTCACATTGTTCTGACTAGTCTTAAGCTAACAATGCATTTTTACTAGGGCAGCTCTTTGATATGTTTTGTCCAGTGCTGAAAGCCTCTTTGATGTTGTGAAAACACAGCACACAGATATTCGTGGAACTGCAGCAAGATGCTTGGTGTGGCTAGAATGGCTGATGCGTGGGGAGGGGGCGCATGTTGGAAGATGATGCGGGGAAGGTAGGTAGGTGAAGATCATGGAGATCTGTGGATCGTGCTTAGGAATATGTGCCTAATGCTGTACTTAGGGAGGAGCTGCTGAAATGTATGTTTTAAAAATTGGACTTTTTAAGTTAATTAAGGTTTTTTAGTTTTAAAAATAACATGTATTAACTTTTCTGTAATACAGAAAAGTACCAGAAACAATACAAAAATGGCTCATATAATCACTGTTTTTTTTTTTTTTTTTTGAGACAGAGTCTCACTTTGTTGCCCAGGCTAGAGTGAGTGCCATGGCGCCAGCCTAGCTCACAGCAACCTCAGACTCCTGGGCTCAAGCAATCCTCCTGCCTCAGCCTCCCGAGTAGCTGGGACTACCGGCATGCGCCACTATGCCCGGCTAATTTTTTTCTATATATATTAGTTGGCCAATTAATTTCTATTTATAGTAGAGACAGGGTCTCGCTCTTGCTCAGGCTGGTTTCGAACTCCTGACCTCGAGCAATCCGCCCGCCTCGGCCTCCCAGAGTGCTAGGATTACAGGTGTGAGCCACCGCGCCCGGCCATATAATCACTGTTGACCAAAAATTATTTTAAAAAGACAGGCACATAGTTAGAAAATTCAAACAGTACAGAAAGAAAAAGGAAAGTTTACACCTTCCTTTTGCCTTCTTCCCTATTAAAAAATTACTGCCACCATCCTGGGTTGGCTTCTTACAGCCAGGTTGACATGACACTAGCTGTGGCATGGTGATCAAAGGTGAGCACATGAGCTCCTACTGCTGGGTTTGTGAGTAGGGGCCTGTGGCTGCAAGGCAGGGGTGTGAAGAGGCCTCAAGTTTCAAGATGGGGCAGAGGATGGAGCCTGGACTCTTACGTAGCTGGGGATTTTTGTTGCTGTTTTATTTTTGGTTTTGATTTTTTTAGAGACAGGGGTCTCACTCTGTCTCCCAGGCTGGAGTGCAGTGGCACCATCATAGCTCATTGCAGCCTCAAAGGCTCGAGTGATCCTCCCACCTCAGCCTCCTGAGTCACTGGGACTACAGACACATCCCACCACCCTGGCTAATGTTTTCATTTTTTGTAGAGATGTGGTCTCACTGTGTTGCTTAGGCTGGTCTTGAATTCCTGTCCTCAAGCGATCCTCCCACCTCAGCCTCCCAAAGTGCTGGGATTACAGGTGTGAGCCACTTCTCCAAGCCTAGCTTGTTTTTAATGTAAAAGAAATACATATGGTCATGGTAAAAAATTGAAACAATTTAGAGTAGCATATAGTAAGGAACAAAAGCCACCTTCACCATGATTCTTTAGTTTCCTTATTCATATTCAAGATTACCATTTTCTTGTGTATTATTTCAGAACGTTTCTCTGCATAGGCATGTGTGTGCACCTGTGGTCGTGTACATCTAGCATACATTCACTTAGTTGGGATCATATGATCTATTACTCTCCTGAAACTTACTGTTTCTCATTCAGCATATCTTGGAGATCTTTCCACGTGGCCATACCTCCCTCATTCTTCTTAATGCTTGTACATAAGTCCATTATACGAGTGAACCATTTTTTTTTATCAGGTTTCTAGTGATGAACATTGAGATTTTTTCGTTTTTTGTTTACAACAATAAAAAATGTTGCAATGAACATTATTGTATTACTGTATACCTTTGAATATAGGTAAGATATGGTCCTAAAAGTGGAATTGCTTGGTCAAAAGTGTGAGCATTAACAGTTTGATAGATGTTGCCAAATTATTTGTCCTAAAATATCAACAATATCTACCCCTCAGTAGTGTATGAGAATGTCTGTTTCTTCACATACTTAGCAATAGTAGATATGATTAAACTTTGAAATCTTTGCCAGTTTGGTAAGTGAAATTTGGTATTCTGAATGTTTTAATTACATTTCTTCAGTTATCTATAAGGCTGAATATATTTTCATATATTGTTGTTGGCCATTTATACATATATGCATATTTTGTCAACTGTCTATTCATGTCCTTTCCTCATTCACTTGTTTTAAGCAGGAAAGTGACATGATCAAATTTGCTTATTAAAGAAATGGTTCTGGTGGGAGTTCAAGAAGTCAAAGGAGGAAACAGTTTCAGGAGTAAGGGGTTGGTGCAAAGTCTCAAAAGCCACAGAAAACTCTCGAAGATAAGAAGCGAAAATTGTCCAATGTTTTTGACATTTAGGTCATTGGTGGTGGCCTTTGCTGTGAGAGTTTTCATGGAACAGGGCAGAAGAAACGTGGTCACATTGTGTTGAAAGGCAAAGGGAGGTGAACAGCAAACGTGGGTGGTTCTTTCAAGGACCTTGGCTGTGGAGGAAGGATGTTGAGGGTGGTCGATAGATGAAGCCCTTGGGTGGAGGAAGGAAAGGCATGTTTTTGATATGAAATATATTTGAACATGTTTCTAGTTGTAGGGAAGGAACAGGTGTGGAAAGAAAGGTTAAGAATACAGTATGAAAAAGGAATATTTAAATTTTAATACTATAGGAATTCAGAGGGCATGCATTTGGGATAATTTAGGAAGTTTAGCCTTGAGATGGGCCTCTTCTTTCTCTGAGTCACTTCACATGTGACTGTGTGTCAAGGGATGATCACAGACACCTGCCACAGGATGGACAGAGCCCTTCACGTGACTAAAGCAGATGAGAAGTTTCTAGTGGGTGCACAGGAGTCCTAGGAGGGTAGAAAAAGGTCTATCCCTGCATTCCCAGCGCTGTCCAACTCTCCAGTCCATTGGGCAGCGCTCCCCTTCCGGGGTGTGTGAGTGAGGGGCAGGGAGAGAGGCCGACTCCACTCCCATGTGGCAGCTCCAGCACATGGCATCACGCAGCTGTAGAAGAGGAGGTTCTCCTCTAATCATCGTGCCTAGAGAAGTGTGTGGAAGGATGCAGACTTCTTCATAGTGGTTTCAAACCACAGTGGTTGGTTTGTGGCGGAAGGGTAGTGTGTTTTAAATGAGCATGTATTATTTTTATAAAAAGAAAAGATATAAAATGAAAAAAAGGCCAAGTGTGGTGGCTCATGCCTGTAATCCTAGCACTCTGGGAAGCTGAGGCGTATGGATCGTTTGAGCTCAAGAGTTCGTGACCAGCCTGAGCAAGAGCGAGACCCCATCTCTACCAAAAATAGTAAGAAGTTAATTGGACAGCTAAAAAAATATATAGAAAAAATTAGCCAGGCATGATGGTGCATGCCTGTAGTCCCATCTACTTGGGAGGCTGAGGCAGAAGGATTACATGAGCCCAGGAGTTTGAGGTTTCTGAGAGCTAGGCCATTGCACTCTAGCCCGGGCAACAGAGTGAGACCCTGTTTCAAAAATAAATAAATAAATAAAATGGAAAAAAAACCTCAGAGATTACCACCTTAGTTGTTGTGTATCAATCCTGAATCATAGTGACTAAGGAGAGAGGTATAAGAGATGCTAAAGAACGTCATTATACCGTAGTGTTGATGGTAATAGCAGTTCAGCCTCATGTTGTAAGGCACTCAATAGTTTATTTAAAAATGTCTCCATCGTTCATTCAGCAGGGATTTGCTGAGCCACCTCATGCGCTAGGCATATCCATCACCTCATTAACCCCTTCACTGTGACCTGGAGAGGTGGCCCTTATTCACCTCACTTGACAGATGGGGAAAGCAAGAGGCAGAGCTGTTGGTTTTCTCTAGTCCAGGATGTGAGCTGAGATCTTCGGGTTTGAGGCCTGGCACTCTTTCCAGCACATCGTGGCCACCCAGTGACTTCATTACTCCAATTTACAAAAATGGTTTAAAATCCGTGTATTTTACATGGCAGCGGAAATACATCAAGTAGAATTACCTGGTTTGCAGTATGATGTCACATGAGCGCACCTACAGTACAGTGGCAGTTTGTTCTGCAGGTCAATGCTTAAACTCCTCCCGAGAGCTCCGGCGTTAAAGCAAAATGACTATTTTCCTTGCTTGTACAGTTCATCCCCACACCTTACAGAAATCTGTCGAGAGACAGCTCTACGAATTGCCAGTGTGCCTCAGCTGTCCCTCAGGTGGGTCGTACCTTCACCAGATGTCCTCGTGTTGTCCTTGCAGATCACTCCTGAGTACCTCCAGAGCGTCTGTATCCGCCTCTTCAGTAACCAGATGCGGCAGAGCCTGGCACACAGCGTGGACTTCACGAGGCCTGGGACGGTGAGGCTTTGCTTGGGACGGGGTGCCTGTAGTCTGTCCCCCTAAGTTGAATGTAACATAAAAGAATATAACTAAAAAGAAAATGGAAGAGCATGAGAAAATAGCATGCAAGAGGCTGCATTTCAGTTGGCTTTTGAGGTCTGGAAATTCCCAGAAGGAAGAGAAAGCTGTTTTTGGAGAGGGCGCAGCTGAAAGACAGCCTTCTGGGGAGGGAGAGGAGAGACGTGTTCTGCTCTATCCGTTGCTGCTGCTCGAAGGGGCTTGAAGGGCTGAGAATCCATAGGAACAAATGGACACTTTATTCTCCTTTTTATAATAACTGCCATATTGGAAGTTGTGTATTCTAAGAGAGGGGCTTTTTTTTTTTTTTTAAGTTTTTTACTTGGAATAATTGCAAACTTACAGAAAAGTTGCAAAAATAACACAAAGGCCACTAGTATATCCTTTTTCCAGATTGATCAACTGTTAGCCTTTACCCCATTTGTTTATTTTCTTTCCCTTTCTATACACACACATACACACACACACAATCTGTTTTCTGAGCCATTTAAAGATTCATTGCATATGTTATGGCCTTTTATTCCTAAATACTTCAGTGTATTTTTCTTAAGACTAGGAATATTCTCTTATATAACCGTATAGTTACCAACTTCAGTAAATTTAACATTAACAGAGTCTTATCTAATCTACCATCCATTTTCCCATTTGGTCAGTTGAGCCAATACTGTCCTTTCTCTTAAAAGCATTTCCCCTCCTCCAGTAGGCTGGGGCCAGGCATTGCACTGAGTTGTCATGGCTCTTTTTTTTTTTTTTTTTTTTTGAGACAGAGTCTCACTTTGTTGCCCAGGCTAGAGTGAGTGCCGTGGCGTCAGCCTAGCTCACAGCAACCTCAAACTCCTGGGCTCAAGCAATCCTCCTGCCTCAGCCTCCCGAGTAGCTGGGACTACAGGCATGTGCCACCATGCCCGGCTAATTTTTTTCTATATATATTAGTTGGCCAATTAATTTCTTTCTATTTATAGTAGAGATGAGGTCTCGCTCTTGCTCAGGCTGGTCTCGAACTCCTGAGCTCCAACGATCCGCCCACCTCGGCCTCCCAGAGAGCTAGGATTACAGGCGTGAGCCACCGCGCCCGGCCAGTTGTCATGGCTCTTTAGCTTCTTCTAATCTTGAGCATTTCACTAGTCCTTCTTCACTTTTATGACATTAACATTTTAGAAGAACACAGTTTTCCTCTTTTTTAAAAAAAATATAAATTTCTCATGTTTGATTTTTCCTTGTAATTAGATTCAGATTATGTATAATCAGCCAAATATTACCTACCTGATGTTATGTCCCTAGGCTAGCACATCCCGAGGCACGTGATTTTGAGGCAGGGGTTCTTAACCAGGGGAGCAGACCAGTGTCTCCCAAGCAAGTCTTCAGCGTTCAGGAGCCCATGACCCTGGAGCTCATGCCAGTCTGCTGCCTGGTTCAGAGGCTGGGGGGTGAAGCCGGGTGCGTAGGTTTGGAATGAAGCTCCTGGGCGATCCTGAGGGCACCCTGGTGGGTGGGAGTCACAGCTTTTAAATAAGGGTTTGCACATTAATATTAAAGTCTTAATAAACAGGGGCCTTTATTAGGTTTTTTTTTTTTTTGAGACAGAGTCCCACTCTGATGCCCTGGCTAGAGTGAGTGCCGAGGCGTCAGCCTAGCTCACAGCAACCTCAACTCCTGGGCTCCAGCAATCCTCCTGCCTCAGCCTCCCGAGTAGCTGGGACTACAGGTGCACACCACCACACCCCGCTAATTCTTCTATTTTTAGTAGAGAGGGGGTCTCGCTCTTGCTCAGGCTGGTCTCGAACTCCTGAGCTCAAGCGATCCTCCTGCCTCGGCCTCCCAGAGTTACAGGTGTGAGCCCCTGTGCCTGGCCCTGTTTTAGCATTTCTAAAAAAATTTATGCCCTACCACATTCTCAAGGTTTGCAGTAGTGTATAATATGAGGGGAAAAATGAGAAATGAAAAAATAGAAAATAAAAATAAGTAAAGAAATTGTGGTGAAATGAAAATAAGGGTAGGAAATGCAGAAACTCGTGTGATGAGGTGCTATATCTCTGGAGGGCAGACCGCAGACTTGGCTCCGAGCTTTCTAGCAGCCTATGCAGAAAAGGAAACTTGAGCAGTTACGTGAGTCACAGTGTCATACAGCAGGAGAGGGCAGTCACATACATTTTATTATGTGATATTTCCTGCATCCAAAACAACACGTGTGCTGCACATGCAGGCTAGGAAGCACAACATCAAAATGAGCACCCAGGAGCCCACCACACATTCTCTAAAACAGACCATTTCAGTGCCATTTAAGTTCTCTAGGTGCCCTTCAGCCGTTCATTTTCCCCAGTAGGTTTGTTACTTTTATAATTGAAAAACAAGTTTACACACATTTTTAAAAAAGACCGGATAAGGCCAGGCGTGGTGGCTCACAGCAAAACTGTCTCAAAAAAAAAGACTGGATGTTCATACAACTGCACCACGCCAACACTCCTGGCGCTAAGACCTGAGGATAGTTTCTCTCATGGATATTCACGCAAAGCGCTTAGTCAGGCACCGAGGAGCAGGTGTCCTTGCTGTGTTCTATAACAAAGGGCTAGGAATGCCCTTTCCTTTCAAACCAGTGAACAAAAAAACACCTTTGATTCCCATTATAAAACTAATTTATAGGTATTGTATAAAATTAAATAGATAAATATCTGAGAATAGCCAAAAGTGTTTGAAAAATTAGCGTAACAGAGGAGAAGTTGCCTTACCAGGTATGAACTTCATATAACGTGATTGTCATCAGAACAGGGTGTTACTGGCTTAGGAATAGTACATCGTGGACCAGAGTTGGGCTTCTCGGGTGTTAATGTGCAGGCACAGCCCGGGACACCTGGCTGAAGTGCAGATCCTGGTATAGGAGGTCTGGAACGGGCCCCGAAATTCTGTATTTCTAACAAAATCCGGGTCATGCTGGTGCTGCTTCTCTGAGGAGCACCCTTTGAATAGCAAGGGGCTGGAGCTGTGGTCCCCAACCCCCCAGGCCACAGACCATGAACTAGGCCGCACAGCAGGAGGCGGCGGGGTGGGGATCGAGCCAGTGAAGCCACACCTGCACCCACAGCTGCTCCCCGCCGCTCCTTCACTATCCCAGCCCCGCCCTCGTCAGATCAGCAGCGGCGTCAGACCCTCAGGAGCACGGACCCCACTGCAAACCACACATGCACAGATCCAGGTTGTGTGCTCCCTGTGAGAGGCGACCCCCCCCCCCCCCCCCCCCCCCCCCCCCCCGCCACATCTGTAGAAAAACTGTCTTCCATGAAACCTGTCCCTAGTGTCAAAAAGGTTGGGGACTGCTGGGCTAGAGAGTCCAGAAATAGATCTAAGGATGGATGTAAACCCGGCAGGCGACAGAGGAGGGAAAGGGGTGGTTTATTTCATGGTCACGGAGCCAGATGCTTTCAGGAGCTGGGAATGAGGCAAGCTGCCGATATCAGACCGTGGGGAGCTGCAGGGCCTGAAGATCGCCTTTCTTCCACACCAGTGTTCAAATTCAAATATTAAAAAGGAGAAGAAGAGAGGAGGAAGCAAAACTTACTGATAGAAGCATTTTGAGGTTAGATCAGGCAGCCTGATGGGACCACTGGCTCATACCACGCTAGCATAATTGGCTCTCAGAGAACGAGGAAACTAAGTGGCGTACCACACTCACACCACAAAGGAAAATGCATTAACATAAATTCCAGTAGAAGAAATATCTCACTGCAAAAAACAAACTATAATACTGTTAGAAGAATTGAGAGAAAAAGTATGTCTAAGCTTGAGGTAGGGTAGGCCTTCTGAATCAAGACTGAAACCCATGAAAACAGTCTGCTGTCACACAAGGCATGAAGAAAAGGGCAAAAAGCAGATACTAGCTTTGAAAAATAATGGCCAATATCACTACAGTTTCAACATTTAAGACAATGATGAGATAGATCACCGTTTAGAGCGATTCTGCCCAGTCCTGATGAGGACGAGCCCTCCCCCTGCAGCGCTGGCCATCTGAGGGGGTTTATCTCCGGACTGAAAATCACAGACCCTTTGATCCTTCCAAGCCACTTTTGGGACTCCAACTTAGCTCTCGGAGCGAGGCTAAGTTTACTGTTGCCAGTAAGTAACAATAGATAAGCAGGTTTTGAACAGGCTTTTTGTTTGTTTGGTTTTTAGGTATTTTCAAACATCCAAAAGTAGACAGACTCATAAAACAAGTCCCTGTGTGCTCATCACCAACTTCAGCAATTAATGGCGTCTGACTAACCTTGGTTCCATTCTTCTCCTCTACATATTTTTCCTCCCCTGAGTTGAATTATTTAACATACAGTTCCACACATACCATGCCACCTGTATGTTAAATAATTCAACATATATCATAAACAGATAGGGGCTTTAAAAAACAAACACACACATACAACCACAATGCCAAATACAATTAACACTAATTCCATAGTATCTACTACCAGTCTAGTCCATGTTCAAATCCTCTTATTTTCTCGAAACATCTTTTTACAGTTCATTATTTGAGTCTGTCCAAACAAGTGCATCTGGTTATATGTTTCTCATATCTCTTTTAGTATATATTTTTTTGTTTGTTTGTTTTTGTTTTTGTTTTTTGTTTTTTGTTTTTTTTTTGTCTTTTTATTTCGGCATATGATGGGGATACAGATTTTAAGGTTTCAATAAATGCCCCTTCCCCCCCTTCCCCCCTCTTTTAGTATATTTTTAATAAGGCACTGCCTTAGTGGCCAAACACACACACACACACAATAAATGGGACAATGTAAGTGTCTGTAAGGTAGGCAATGATTGGGCCTATAGACAAGATTAAAAGAGAATGGGGTGGAATGGGGCGTTGTTAATTTTTTCTTTAAACACCTCTATTGTGTTTGACTTGATACAAAGTGCATGTGTTAATTTTATACTTGAAGAGAAAATCTTGCTTTTGTTCTTCATAGTAGCTTTGACTGGGCAGCTTAAAATGTCTCTGTGATTTTGGGCAGGGAGAACCCAGCCATTTTCTGCGGGGTTTTGCTTGGAGAATAACACCAGGGTAGGCAATTTGTGAGGTAAATCAGTGGCAATGTGACTTAGCTTTAGTCTGGGCTGATTTTTAAATCATGTATGACTTTGTTAAGCGAACCCTGATGGATTAAAAGCTCTGCCAACCGATTCTGTGTTGTTTGCGTGATTTAGGATCAAGGCGTTGCTATCGCTGTTTAACACGGTCTGTTTCCTTCTGTCCCCTTCCCCTCAGGCTTCCACCATGTTACGAGCCTCCCTGGCACCTGTGTAAGTAACTGCTTTTTAGGAATTTTTATTAAGGGGAACAGCCATGTGTAAAACCGGAATTCAAAAATATCTTTAAAACATTTATCTTAGCAGCCTGGTTTAGAATAATGCCTTTGAGCTAGAGCTCCATGTGGATATTAAAGGAAATACCAGTACTTATAAGTAATGTTGAACTAGAATTATCTTTTAATGTTCATTCTATTTATTTTGGTAAGGTAGCATCTGATGGAAAAAAAACTGTTGAATTGTTCCTTTGGTATTCTATAGAAATGAACTTAATCTGCTGTCACAGTGCAGCCAACAGTCAACAGTGATGTAGTCTCTAAATTTTATGTTCTCTGCTGGTTCATGCTGTGGCCGGGGCAGCGGGACAGCTTGTGCACGCCAGAGCATTCCTAGCCACATCACTTAGGCTGTCACCCAGGGGAGTGCCTGCCGCGTGCGCACCGGGTGTGTGTGCTCTAGCAGCGAGGGGGTTGAGGACCTCTAACTTGGACATGGGCACTAGAATGGAGTGTGGTGGCCCTCTGGGTCAGCTGTGTGTGTGTGTGTGGAGGGGGAAGGGAGCTATGAGACTCCTCAGACACCTGAGACGGCCACAACATTCCTCCTCCCTCTGTCCTGCCTGACTCTGACATTGACCCCACTGTTCTCTCTCCTGCTGCGTTGGCTGCAGTATAGCGTAGCACTTACAAGCACAGACCGCCAGGGTTAAGATCCCACCTCTGTGTCTGGCTCTGTGACCTTGGACTACTTACATAACTTCTCCGTGCCTCAGTTTCTTGACTTATGGAATGAGAAGAATAATAGTTCTTTTGTAGGATTCATAGGATTCTGAAGGTTAGGGTGAGTTAATATGTAGAAAGCCCTGAATACAGTGCCAGGGACATAGCAAACACTCTAGAGATGTTTGCTGATATTATTCTCAGTGACATAAGAGGCAAGGTCACCTGCAGAGAGTAAAAAGGGTAAGAACAGAGAGGAGAAGGCATGACACAGTCTTCTTGGACAGCAGGAGAGTGGCTGGACCACAGAACTGTAGAGCTGTTGAGCAACTTAGTTGGTAATAAATTTAGTTGGTAATATTGCCTTTACTGGCGAGTATATATGGCCCAAATATGACAGTTTTTCTTCCTTTCAGAGGAAGCACCCCAGCTACAGAATATTATCAAACTTGGTTTTGCAATTGGAACTTCTTTGTCTAAAACAAGAGCTCATTTAAATTTTAAATTTTTAAAAAAATTTTTTCTGTATTAAAATAGTTTCAGAGTTGCAAAAATAGTACAAAGAATTCCCATGTACCCTTCACCCAGATTTCCCAGTGTTAATATTCCACACAAGCCTAGCAGTGATCAAAATAAGAAAATTAACAGTGATACAATATTGTCATCTAATCTGCAGACCTTATTCACATTTTATCAATCATTCCATTATTTTGATTTAGTTGTCATGTCTTCTTAGTTTCCTTTGAATTATTTAATAAAATCATTCCTCAGTCTTTGTCTTTCATGGCCTTGACACTTTTGAAGAATATTGGCCAGTTATTTACAGTAAAAAATTTAAAAGTAACTCTATTGATTTTTAAACTTGCAATAGTATCTGCCTTAGGGAAAAAAGTGTCAATCAATGTGCACATGTATGTGAGTTTACTGTTTGACATTAAAAAATGGAAGATACTTTCCCCCAGGAATGTTTACTGAGATCTCATTTGTTGTTCTCTTTCCTGGGCCCTCTAAGAAAATCTCATTTTGTCTTTTAGAAACTAACGTTAAAAGAAACTAGCATGTAATTTTTTATTATGTAAGTAATATATGCTCATTATAGAAAGTCTGCATGCTACAGAAACATATGAAAGAGAAAATGTAAATTACCCAAAGCCCTGCCTCCCAGAGTGTATTATCTCTATTTCCATTTCACCCTTAAAAGCAATCAAACCTACAACTTCAGCTCTTCACCAAACTCTTCATGAATCTCCATTTAATATTGTGCAGTCTCCTTTTGTTCCCTTTATACTGGAAGACTCATATATTTGTTTTAGCTTTTAGCTTTTTATTTTGAAATAAATATAGATTTACAGGAAGTTGAGGCTCCCAGCTTCCCCCTTAGTGACATCTTTTTTTTTTTTTTTTTTTTTTTTTTTCAGACAGAGTCTCACTTTATTGCCCAGGCTAGAGTGAGTGCTGTGGCATCAGCCTAGCTCACAGCAACCTCAAACTCCTGGGCTCAAGCAATCCTGCTGCCTCAGCCTCCCAAGTAGCTGGGACTACAGGCATGTGCCACCATGCCCAGCTAATTTTTTCTATATATATTAGTTGGCCAATTAATTTCTTTCTATTTATAGTAGAGATGGGGTCTCGCTCTTGCTCAGGCTGGTCTCGAACTCCTGAGCTCAAACGATCTGCCCACCTCGGCCTCCCAGAGAGCTAGGATTACAGGCGTGAGCCACCGTGCCCGGCCTCCTTAGTGACATCTTAAATGACTATAGCATTGCATCAAAATGAGGAAATTAACATTGATATACCATTAACTAGACCACAGACCTCACTCAGTTTCACCTGTTTTTCCATGCACTCTCCTTTTCTTCAACAGAACAAAATGTGAAGAAGCACTTGTTTTAGTGGCAAGGAATTTGAGGTGATTCCTTTTGTTTCTGGCTAACCAAAGGCAGGTATTGGGCCAGTCTGAGCTGTGTAGCTCTCTAATCAGAGATCTCTCATACCCAATACAAAGAAATGAGAAATGTTTGAGGTGATGGAAATGCTAATTACCCTGATTTGATCATTACACATTGAATGCATGCATAAAAACATGATGTGTACCCCATAAATATGTATAATTATGTGTCAATACAATTTTTTAAATTAGTAATAAAACCAAACAAAAATTTTTAAAAAAGAAAGATCTGTCTTAATTGAAACTTAACTCCCCTAAGGTCTCTGGTTTGGAGTTTTCTTGAGGAGAGTCTGCAAATCATCCTACAGCCAGCCAGTCTCAGACCTATACCCCCTGCAGCCACTTCCTGACCACACACTTCTACCTCCTTGGTGGAGCCACCCACCCACTTACTCTCCACACTTGTTTCCTGACCCCTGATCTGTCCTTCACACTCCCCTGTCAGGTCCCTCAGGCTGGAGCAGGACAGTGGCTTCAAGTTTGCAGGTGGAACTCTTGGGGTCTGCTGATGCTAATAGTCTTTGGGCTTTGCTTAGAGTTGTAAATGGCACTTCGGTGGAAAGTTATGATGCCTCCAAGGTGATTTCTTTCCCATCATGTGGAGCTCTGGCTTAAGGTCAATGCGGGGATTTCTAAATCTGTTCAGGCAGAGACTCCTCATTTTAGGAAAAATGTTAAACAGAATTTCAGTCCATCCAGCAGAACGGATGGAACTGAGCCAGTTGAAGCAGGGGCAGGGAACGTGGAAGGCAGCCAGCCCTGCCATGTGGAAGCTGGGAGTTCATTCCAGGAACCCAGGGGAACTGCTGGTCTATCTGCACAACTCTAGATCAGGTGTCATAATGCTCAGAAGTTGTAATGAACATGCCCTTTTGCCCTTTTCTTTCTCTTTGAACTTGGCTTGCTGAGTAGGAAATTGAAGGATGTCCCATTACTGCCCTCCTTGGATTATGAGAAACTGAAGAAGGATTTGGTTTGGGGGAGTGATCGCTTGAAAGCCTTCTTGTTGCAGGCTCTGCGCTGGGTAGGTACCTTCTCCTTGAAGTTAAACAACAAAACAAAAAAATACCAATGGTTTTCTGGTTTTCTTGGCTGGCTACCTTGCTTGTATCTTTTAACCCATCTAAAAATCTTTCTTCCTGCTGCATGCTGACACCAAGAATGAAAGTTTAAAATAGCTTCTGAAGATAGCCTTGGGCGCCTTTAAAAAAAAAAACCCTATATTGGCCTGGGACAGTGGCTCACGCCTGTAATGCCAGCACTTTGGGAGGCCAAGGTAGGAGGATCACTTGAGGACAGGAGTTCAAGACCAGCCTGGGCAACAGCAAGACCCCATCTCTACAAAAGATAAAAACATTAGCCAGGCATGGTGGCATACACCTGTAGTCCCAGCTATTCCAGAGGTTGAGGTGGGAGGATTACTTGAGCCCAGGAGTTCAAGGTTATAGTGAGCTATGATCATGCCACTGAACTCCAGCCTGGGTGACAGAGTGAGACCCTGTCTTTTACAAAAAAATCAAAAACCTAACAATTGTATATTGATATCATAGTTGCCATTGCCTTTGTGTGATATGATACATGCAGGTCCAAGGCCCTGGAAACTGCCCCTGCCACATGGCCCTTTCCTAGTCAAGAGCCCACTCCCTGCTTGTGGACATCCTCGTGTAAGAGTGTGGAATTGGGCTTGCTCCATAGCCCCACAGAAACCTCTGATCAGGCACTACCATGCAGCCACCCTGGGCAGGCTCAAGGGTTCAGGTTCAAGGCTAAGAACTCAGGTTAACAAGGCTCTAGGGGAAGCAAGTTGAGTCTGTGTTGTTGCCTTTCTCCCCAGTCTTCAGATGGATCACAGTGTAGGCCAGCAGTTGCTTCTCAAGCTTTTTGCTCTCAGAGCCCTTTCCACTCCCCAGAATTACTGAGGACCTTAAAGAGCTTTTGTTTACATGAAGTTTATCTACCAAATTTACAGTATTAGAAATTAAAACTGAGAAAATTCTTAAAATATATTTATCAATTCCCTTAAAATGAATAATAAGCGAATGACATGGTAACATAAATAACATATTTTTATGAAAAATAACTATTTTCCAAATAATAAAAAAAATCAGTGAGGATAGTATCATTTTACATTTTTGCAAATTAATGTCTGGCTTGATGGAGGAGAGCTGGATCTTCCTGTCTGCTTTTGCATTTGATTTGTTATAGTGTCCCAATTCATACAGCCTCTGAGAGATTGAGCATGAAAAAAGCAAATCATATCTTAGTATTATTATGAAAATAATCGTGACCTTGTAGACCCCTTGATAGGGTTTTGGGGACCCTCTACAGTTCCCCAGACTGTACTTGGAGAACTCCTGGCTTAAGCCAACACTGGTTGGCTGTTTAACTGAATGATCCATTCTAACTCACCATGCATTAGCATCAAACCCCTTCATGGATCGACAAATTTCAAGGTATCTTGGCATCAAAATCCTGTGGGCAGTTTACCTGTCTCTGGATAGAAACCGTTCTCGTGTACACTTCTGATGTTTGCTGGTGCTTCCTGAAACACGTCTCGAGGCATCCTCTGAGATTCCAGCATCAGCAGGAGGAGTCTTGCAGTCAAGCGGTGATGTCTGTTCTCATTTTGTTTGGGTCATTTGTCCAGAGTGGGTGGGGCAGCATGTGGCCGTCCCCACTCTGGCCATTTTCCTCTCTGCTCAAGTTCTCAAGCTCATCTTTTCTTTGGCTCTTAGTTTGCTCACTCAGGACGTCCTCTCAGTGCGTGCCACTCCAGTGCCCCTTGAGGAGACAGGGTATTCCTTTGCTGAGGGAATGACATTTTCGCAGAATGTTCACAGGAAAAATGAACAAGTTTCTTATGATTTTTATGTGTCCCTCTCCAGTCCCCCATCTAGCCTCTTGCCCTTGCCTCAACCTCAGTGAACTTGACAGAAAGTTGGCAATGTCCCACGTGACATTCTGGACACACCCCTCCTTCAGGACAGTTCCCCTTTGCCTTTGAAGCCTTGCCTGGCCATGGCCACAGTGGTCAGCGTCTGTCAGCAACACTCGCCTCTGGTGCCTCCCCAACCCTCCCCGCTCTTGGGTGTCTGTCACTCTTGCTGTCCTCTCACCCACGCCAAGAACCAGCATGTTCTTTGGCCAAAAGCAGGGCCTGCAGCCTCAGGATTTTTACTTTGTAAGATTTTCCCGGAGAAGCAAGTACATTTGCTCACTGCAGTTACACGGCTTTCCCATCTCCCAACACACCTCTACACACCCGTGTGCACGTGCACACGCACGTGAGTTTTCTTCTGGCCTGTGGATATTGCGTAAATTCTTACTGATAGCAACATAACAGACTTAAGGCTTTTCAGAATTCCAGCCAACTACCCCCTGAACACACACACACACACACACACACATACACACACATACACACACACACGTGTGCTGCATGGCAGGCATTCAGCACGCCCTACAGCCTGCTCTGGGCCTTGCCCATTGAGCCCGCTCAAGTGCACCCTGTATTTCTGTACCTCCCTGAGCTGGATCACACTTCCCTGTCCCCCACCACACTTACACTACCCTGTGCTGGTTAATAGTCTGCCCATGCTCAGGGGCCGACTCTTGAGCCTCCTTCTACAAGAAAAGCCCCTCTGGGCGTTGATGAGCTCTTCCTTATCTGCACACTTAGAATCAGGAATCTTGCCGCTTCCTTCTCTGAAGATTTCACATGAAAAATTCACTCCAGCATCCTCTATATCACCTATTAGGAAGTCCAACTTTGTAAGTTCATGTTAATTGACTGGCTGGTTCGTTAACTAGCCCCCAGCTGGATGTTATTTATATTGGGTGCTTATATGTATAGTTACTGGTACTGCCTTTTAAAACACACCTGCTATATGAAAACTTTTCCCCCTGGTCCTAAGGAACTTAGGTCTTGTTGCTTTTGTTTTTCTTTACTTCAGCGCTTGACCACATCCCATCCTGGAGAGCAGAGGGAGACCGTTTTGCAAGCCTACATCAGCAACGACCTCTTAGACTGTCACAGCCACAACCAGGTGGGTAGGAGGTGGCCCGGAGCCCGGCCAGGGCCTTCAGTGTGAGGGAAGGACCTTGGCAGATGGGGAAGCTTTCATGTCTGTGCGTATTTCAGCACAGTGACCACGTGGCAGCCTCCAGCTGGCTCGCTAGCGAGACCTGTTGTTCACCCTGGATAACAGGCTCACTAGCTAACTTCTAGTAAAGACGACTAAAAATGTTAGAACTGCTTGATTTATCACTGGAGCTCTTTTCTGCCATTTTTCATTTGCTCAAATTCCCAACTCTTTCCTGCACCTCACTTTGTTCCATGAGTCCTACAAACTGAGTAGGGCTTGGGATGGACACAAGGTATATAAGCAAATTCAGGGTTTTTTCATCTGGGCCTGACTAAAAATGTGTCTTTAACACAATATTTAGATACAGCTTTGGACCAGATGGATCTACTGATGCTGTGGGAAAGCATGAGATTTGGGGTGAGGGAAATTGCTCCCCAGCCTGTGCTTGGCCACTCATTAGCCAGGTCATCTGAAGCAGGTGACTCAGTCTCAGGAGCTTCCCCATCGAGGAGCAGCCTCAGGCTGTTGTTGAGGTGATGATGTGCAGTCACATGAGGGACTTGCTTAGCCGGGGCCTGGCACCAAGGAGTAACTGTGTGGTGGTCCTCCTCCTCCTCCCTGCCCCTCCTGCGTGTGTCTGCACCAGGCACTAGTGGACAGTAGGAGGGTCAGGATCTTGAACTTGGCACATGTAAAGAAGATACTGCATTTTATTTCATATGATTTCAGTTGAGTTTTTATCAGAATGCTCTAAAATGTAAAGTTATTGTTAAGCTTCACAATGTGTGTGCTGGAGTAGCAAACGCTCTTAGCACTTACTGATTAAACAGCTGTCTTTGGCCGTTTCCTGCGGCTGTAACAGAACACCACAAACTGGGTCGTTTATAAGCAATAGAAGTTTATTTGGTGCACAGTTCTGGAGGCTGGGAAGTCCAAGAGGATGGCGCCAGCATCTGACAAGGGGCATCCCATGGCAGAAGGCAGAAGTGGGCATGCTAGGCAGACAGACAATGGAGGTGGAACCTATCCTATTATCAGGAGCTACTTCTGAGATAACGAAGCCAGTCCCTAGATAACAGCATTAATCCCTTCAGGAGGGCAGAGCCCTCTTGACAAAATCACCTCTTAAATGTCCTAATATCGTTACATTGGCAATTAAATCTCAACATGAGTTTTGGTGGGTACGTTCAAACCATGGCAACAGCACCCTGGGAAAGCGAGTTGCATGCTGATCTGTTGTGGGTACAGGCAATACAATTCAGGAGTTTTGAGTTGTTGGTTTACCTACATGTTCACTTTGTGAAAACTTATCAAGCTGTATACTCATCATCTGTGTAATTTTCTGTGTAGATATTATACCAGGGGTCCTCAAACTTTTTAAACAAGGGTCCAGTTCACTGCCCCTCATACCGTTAGAGGGCTGGACTATAGTTTAAAAAAAACTATGAACAAATTCCTATGCAAACTGCACATATCTTATTTTGAAGTAAAAAAACAAACGGGCAAAAACACCCGCATGTGGCCTGTGGGCCATAGTTTGAGGACGCCTGTTTATACTTCAATGAAAATTTGACCTAAATAAAGATGGTGTACTGGCAGTAGGCATCTTGGAGACAACAACCTTCAACATGTCACCCCCCTGAGTCAGCTCAGTTCAGTCTGGACTTACGGCCTCCTGCGTCAGGAGTCGCCTCACCAAACTTCTGTTGATTTCTTTCACCTCTCCCCTGAACTGCCGCTCTGCTTTCAGTATCCATGTCGTCTTCTTTCCTGACTTACTCTGTCAGTTTGTGGAGCACTTCCCTTGGATAACAGCTTCTAGATAAAGCATGCACAGGAAGTATATTTTTTGAGACCATGTATGGTCTCAAAATGTCTTTATTCTTTACACAGAATTCTGGGTTGTAAATAATTTTCCTTAAGAATGTTAAAGACGTTGCTCCATTGTCTTTTAGGTTCCAGGTTTGCTGTTGAGAAATTCAAACTCATTCTAATTCGTGGTCTTTTGTATGTAACCTGTTTTTCTCTGTCTAGAAGCATGGTGAATCTTCTTTTTCTCACCAGTGTTGGTAAACTGTCCATTGATGTCCTTCATGAGGTGTGTTTTGATCCTTTCAGTCTGACAGCTTCAGTTCTGAGAACTTTTCTTAAGTTGTTTTGTTGATGGTTTCTTCCTTTCTGTTTCCTCTGTTCTGTCTTTCTGAATGTTGGACCTCCTCAACTGGTTCTCTGTTTTTCCTATCTTTTCTCTCCTATCTTCTATCTTTTTCCTTTTATTCCCCTTTTGGAAAGATTTCCTCATCTTTATTTTTCTGTCCTTCTGTTGAGCTTTTTATTTCTTTTTTTTTGTAGCATTCTCGTTATGTGGCTGCAATACAGCTTCTTGTATCTTTGAGGATATTAGTGATGAATATTTGTTTATTTTTAGTTTCCTTCTCATTTCCTCCCCTTTGTTCCGGCCCTATCTTCCATGTTGGAGCTCCCCTCCCACGTCTGGTGGTCCTTGTTATCTCTTAAGGAGAGAGTGAGAGCTGGCGAACCAAAAAGCTGATTGGAAGCCTTGAGAACTCCCCTGAGGAGGATCCGGTGAGCCATTTATTGGAACCTCTGGTTTCAGGCTGTCTAGTTCTTTCCTCCTGCCTGGTCATTTTCCTTTGAGAAATCTCCTGCCTGGAGGCTGAGAGTCTGACCGCCAGTGTTCTGGTAGCCAACTGGGGTGGAGGAGTAGGGCTGGTTCTCTGCTCAGCATTCATCCTGCATTTAGACACTGACCATTTCGTCTAGAACCCCCACTCCCCTGTGCCAGCGTCCCCTGCTCCATAGACCCTTGTGTCACCTTCACAAGAGAGCCCCTCCCCCAGCCCTGTGCTGGAGGTGCGCAGGAGCAGCGTGAGTGGGATCAGGCTGCTGCTTGAACAGCTTTCAGTCGTTCTTGTTTCTTTTTCGCGGTTCTTAAGCCTTTTGAGGAGTACGTGATGGAAATTGGGTAATTTCGCAACGCCCATTATTGGGCCTGCTGAAGCCTGTTGTTACTGTCCTACATTCCTGCTTCCAAATTGTGTCGTCATAATTTCTTATGCTATTCTCTGTGTCCTAAGAAATTTATGTCTCTTTTAAAAGTCCGTTTACTGCCATCTTACTGTGGTTTAGAGGGAGCAAAATTTAGATGTGTCTATTGATTGTACCATGCTAACCTGGGAAAACAGCAGCAACGACAGCAACGAACAGTACTGCTTCCTCTGGGCCGCTCACGGCTCTGAGTGCTTTGTATAGTGAATTCATTTAATTTAGAAATCCGACTAACTTCCTTTTTCCAGATCTCATCAAATATTAGTTGGAAATCAAGGCTTACAGATGAAATGTTTGGCTTTAGTCCGTTTGTTTCACCTCTGATAAAGTCAGGCCTGGGCAGAGGAGACATACGTTTATCTCTCCCTTTTCTTCATCTGTCTTGATTTTTTTCCCCACAGAGGAGTGTGCTTCAGCTGCTGCACTCAAAGAGTGAGGTGGTGCGGCAGTACATGGCCAGGCTCGTCAATGCTTTCGCGTCGCTAGCAGAAGGTGAGATGGCAGCTTGCCTTAAAGAGAAGAGCTGGGTCTTACTGATGTGTTTTTCCCCTGAAAATGAGCTTTGCTCCCAAGTTTCTTAGAGATAATATATGTTTCCTCAATTTATTATTGTTTAATTCCTCTAAGGTCTTTTGTGAAAATTAGTTGTTGTTGTATTGCTTTAATTTATGTCAGAGAACATTTTGATGGTTTTGGAGTTTATTTTTTAGGCCTTCTGGTTTTATTCTATGAGCTTTCTGGTTTTGTAATATAGAACTTCTTATTTTGCGTTCAAGTATATAACAGGCAATGAATGCATTTTTCTATAGTTTTCTACTTAAGGCAAAATAAGATTGGTAAAACAATTAAAGTTGATTCCAGTAAGCGCTGCACCATTTACTCCAAAAGACTATAAATTCTTAAATCAAAGGATTTGAAAATTCCAAAGATAACATGCCACCATAACTGAATTCAAAACGAGGCCGGGTGTGGTGGCTCACGCATGTAATCCTAGCACTCTGGGAGGCTGAGCAGGAGAATCACTTGAGTTCAGGAGTTCGAGACCAGCCTGAGCAAGAGCAAGACCCCGTTTCTACTAAAAATAGAAAAATTAGCCAGGCACTGTGGCATGCACCTCCTCAGCTACTCAGGAGGCTGAGGCAGGAGGATCACTTGAGCCCAGGAGTTTGAGGTTGCAGTGAGTTATGATGATGCCACTGTACTCTACTTGGGGCAACAGGATGAGACTCTGTCTCAAAAAAAAAAAAAAGTGATCTTGCAACATGCCATTTTGATAAGTTCTTACTTGTTTTAGCTCTTTTTAATGTGAATAAGGGGAGTTTTCAAGTTACGAATATATGATACTCCAAAACTTTGTTCATTCATTTGTTCATTTTTCTATCCATTTGGCAAACATTTATTTTAAGCCAGGGTACATGCTGAGGGCTATTCATATGGTAATACTGTTGAAACTTGTGTCCATAATTAACATCTTCTGATCAGTTCAGAAATCCATAGCAGGCTGGTAACCATCCTGGGCTTATCATAGAGTTTCAGGTATGGCTCCCACCTTCTCCTCCAGGTTCTGGGCGTATCTAGAAAGAGCAGGGTGTATGGCCCGCAGCACTCGTTGGCTGCCTCTTTTAAAAAGTCCAAAGGCTCATAACACAGAGGTCCACCCTCTTTTTTCTTCTTGTAGATCTGACCATCAATTCTGGGCAAATAAAAAGACACTGCTGCCCACAAGAACATGGTGGTAAATTATGTTTGGCTTATAAGAAGTGTGGTTTTTCTATTCATTAGATAGTTGATTGAATAAAACCAATTTTTACAAGAAATACATTTTAATAAATTTTAGTAAGAACATAAAATTACCCAAACTCTACTGTATTATATACAAAGTTTTCATACAAAGCGGGTTTGGAACATACCAGATAAATTCCATCCACCTTTTACTTGTTTCATGTCTGGCATGTTATTAGGTCGCCTCTACCTTGCGCAGAGCATGAAGGTGCTGCGGATGCTGGAGGGAAGGCTGAAGGAGGAGGACAAGGACGCCATCACCCGGGAGAATGTCCTTGGGGCCTTGCAGAAGTTCAGCCTCAGGTGATGACTGTGCACAAGGACATGTGGCTCCTGTGACATCAGATTGGGGTTGTTTTAGCCACTATTTAGTGCTTATTTTATTCCTTTGACAACCCAGGAGGCAAAGGATATTTATCTAACACTTAGGAGAGGTTGGCCGGCTTTCCAAGGCAGAGCTGGAAAGCCTGTCCCTATTCCACCGAATGGTCCTGCTCAAGGCTGTGGGGATGGAGGAAAACATTTTAAAAGCACAATTATATTCTCCTAATGGACTGCATCTGGTGCCAGCCAGGTGCTAGACTGTGTGTGTCTCAGACCACATGCCAGGCTTAGGGACAGACACAGGAATGAGACCTGATAGAGACTCAGCCTTCAGGTTGCTGCCAGCCCCTGTGGGAGCCACGCACAGAGAGGGACATCTCAGTGTGAGGGGCAGTCCTGTGGGATCAGGGTGAGGGCCTCCTGGTTCCGTGTCAACACATCCCTATAGCCCACCCCGTCACTCGGCCTGGGCTCTGTCATGACTTGGAACCAATCCATGTCAGAAATTTCCCGGTTAGACACGTCTTCTTGAACCAGACCTGGTGTGTTCCTGGAGCTTTTTTTAAATTAACAGCTTTATTGAGGCATGCTTTACATACCATAAAAGTCACCCATTTTAAGCCTACAATTCAGTGAATTTTAGTATATTTAGTATATTTTTAGTATGTTTACAGAGTTGTTCAACCATCGCCACAATCTAGTTTTAGAACATTTCCATCACCACAAAAAGAAACCTCATACCCATTTGCAGTCACTCCTCCTCATTCCTGCCCCAGCTGCAGATAACTGCTAACCTACTTTCTGAAGATTTACTTGTACTGGACATTAACATATAAATGGAATCATATCATATGCATTCTTTTGTGACTAGTTTCTTTCACTTAGCATGGTGAAGGTTTTTCAAGGTCTATCCATGTGGCACACGTCAGTACTGCGTTCCTTTCCGCTGCTGGTCAGCACTCTGTCATATGGATATTCTTTGTTTGTCTATCTGCTCATCCGCTGATGGAGGTTTGCGCTGTTTTCACTTTTGGCTGACACGCATAATGCTGCTATGAGCACTTAAACACCGAAGTCTTTATGCGGACGTATGTATTCCTATCTCCTGGACAGGTGTCTAGGAGTGGAATTGCTGAGTCATATGGTAATTCTTCCAGAGTCCTTCTTCCCTCACAACCACCTCACATTCTCTTTCATGTCATTAAAAATTCTATAGCCGGGCAGTGGCTCATGCCTGTAATCCTAGCACTTTGGGAGGTCTAGGTGATAGAAACACTGGAGGTCAGGAGTTTGAGACCAGCCTGAGCAAGAGTAAGACCCCATCTCTACAAAAAGTAGAAAAATTAACCAGGCATGATGGTGCACGCCTATAGTCCCAGTTACTCAGGAGGCTGAGGCAGAAGGATTCCTGGAGCCCAGGAGTTTGAGGTTACAGTGAGCTATGATGATGCCACTACACTCTAGCCTAGATAACAGAACGAGACCCTGTCTCAAAAAAAAAAAAAAAAAAAAAAATTTAAAAAAGGGTTCTAATCCCTGGAGTCCTCAGCTTTTTCTGTCAGTCCCCTTATGAATACGCTTTCTTCACATCCAATGTGTTTTAACATTTGACTAACTCTCACTAGTAACCAGAAGCCTGCAAGGTAAAATAGTCTAAGTACTATTTCACTGAAAGTCTAAGTGAAATAGTCTAAGTGAAAATCTCTTGTTCTGATTGTATGGATGGAGAAGAACTGTAGGTGATACCCAGAGCTGTGACTTCCTCAGCTCACACCAACACTTCATGTCTGTGTGTTGAGATAACTTAGCTTGATGTTGACCATATCTGGGAAATTTTTAGCAATTTAATAACTATAGTTGAGTAACAGATACAAGATATGTTAAAGAAATACCTCTTCCTGGTAATGTAAATGTTTACTGCCTATTTAGTCTTTTCCTCCAAACAGTAATTTAAGCTTTTTTGTTCTGTAAATGTGCTTAATGCTTTTGCAGTTTCCTAGTGACTCTGCAATGAGTGTAGAACGTAGTCATGCTTACCAAGAGAGCACAGTCTCATTGTATTCGTGTTCTAAGTCTCACTGATTGGGTCGGGATAGTGTTTAAGAACAGCATGAAGGTTGGCTGGGCACGGTGGCCAACGCCTATAATCCTAGCACTCTAGGAGGCCAAAATGGGCAGATCGCTCAAGGTCAGAAGTTCAAAACCAGCCTGAGCAAGAGTGAGACCCCATCTCTACTAAAAATAGAAAGAAATTAATCGGGCAACTATCCCAGCTACTCGGGAGGCTGAGGCAGGAGGATTGCTTGAGCCCAGGAGTTTGAAGTTGCTGTGACCTAGGCTAGGTTTGAGGTTGCTGTGAGCCATGACACTCTAGCCCAGGCAACAGAGTGAGACTGTCTCAAAAAAAAACAAAAGAACAGTATGAAGGGACACTGGCTTTGTTCTTCTGTCCTGCGTGGTTGTTTTCCATAACCTGTTAATCAGGAGATGTATAGTGCTGGCTTCTCCATGGTGTTTTGATTTTCAAATAATTCAGATGGTTTCTCCTGTCACATTTAGTCTCATCAATTCTTAAAGCTGACATGATGACATTCACCATTACACGTTGTGATGGGGCATTGGATTTTGTAAGATTTTGTACCTGGACTTTGGGTGGAAAATCATTCTTTATAATTTGTATTACCCAGGTTGTTAAACTACCCTTACCCTATGATAGCAATCTGAATCAAATGGTATTAAGCTGGGTTTGTGCTCTCTGTTGTTTTTCTTTATATTCATACAGCTCAAAGTGCCTAAGCTGGATTATATAGAGCACAGGTAAAAATCTATTTGTCAAGGAAGTATTTCTATGGCCCTGTTTCATGCATTGAGTAAGTAGAATATCAGCAAGTATATATTAAATATTTGAAGTAATGTTCTCTAATTTTAAATATTGACAAGGAAGCTTTCAAAGTAGAAGTCCTACTAGCTTCCTTATCTTTCTATAAACGCTTAGCAATATCCCTACAAGGAAAAGAATTTTTATTCTCTCAGTTGTATGGGTTTAACAATAAAATAGTCCTCAGAATCTATATCTTCTGTACAGTCTGTCTTTTCTGCTATTCACATTACTATATACTCTTTTTTTTTTTTTGAGACAGGGTCTTGCACTGTTGCCTGGGCTAGCATTCAGTGACGTCAACACAGCTCACTGTAACCTCAGGCTCTGGCACCCAAGCAATCTTCCTGCCTCATCTTCCCGAGTAGCTGGGACTACAGGTGCACACAACACCATACCCAGTTGATTTTTCTACTTTTTGTATTGACGGGGTCCCACTATGTTGCTCAGGGTGGACTTGAACTCCTGGCCTCAAGTGATCCTCCCGCCTCAGCCTCCCAAAGTGCTGAGATTACAGGTGTGAGCTCCCACACCTGGCCACATTACTATATATTCTTATATAAAAAGTTTCTTGCCCGTTTTAATTTACCTTAGGCTATTTCTTCCTAGGCGCCCGCTGCAGACAGCGATGATCCAAGACGGCCTCGTCTTCTGGCTGATTGACATTCTGAAGGAGCCCGATTGCCTGTCTGACTACACACTGGAGTACTCGGTGGCTTTGCTCATGAACCTCTGCCTCCGGAGTGCAGGTCTCACAGCCCTGCCCCCATTGCGGTAGGGATGGGACAAGATCCTGGCCCTCGAATCTGGATGACCAGTGAGCCTACATGGTTTGCTCTCAGTCTCCTCTTAGAAAACTGAAAAGAGAACAAAAAGTGGAAAGCATCTCCAACTAGGTGTAAAGCTGGTCAATCCCTGAAGCCAAAATACCATTCTGCCCTTGGAAAGAACTTCTTATATCTGTTCAGTGCCCACATTAAGAAGAAACTAAATTCGTTTACATTTTTCTTCATCTTCATTGCATTATTTGAATGTAAGAAGTTGAGAATTATGATCTCCTTTGAAGAGTGAGAAGTGTGTTCCCAGATCCTATAGGATTACATCGGGGACTGGGGCAGTGATGATAAACCCGGCTTCCTGCTGGTATTTAGTCATCTCTCCACCACCTCTGGAGAGGGGCCACTCCTGTGGGCATCTCTGGTCCTTCACACAATCAGTAACGGTGGTGATTGTAGCTTTTCCACAGTATGTCCCGTGGAAAGTCTCTGTTGGCTGGGATGAGAGAGGCTCCTTTAGAAGAAGTGCCAAGTCCAGGCTGTGGCCACCTCCAGTCTGAGCAGCTACAGAGTTTAGAGAAAAAGCTTACCTGGGTGAATCGCCAGCTCAAGGGTATTTGTTGGAAGCATCTTCACCTTCAGATGCTTTGTAATCTGAACCTCATAATTGTGTGATATTAACTGAGTAAATGACTGTTTTTTAGTCTTCTGTTTAAAACAATAGCATATGCAAAAAGTCCTAACTTTTAATACATTTATCAGCTTTCTTTCATTATTGATTTATTTGCAGTGTTTATTATGATGTCTGGAATTACTAAAATACGTGTATGATTTTTATGTTAGTGGTATATACACTTGGGAGGTAGAACATTGCTCTGTCACGTGTTGTACTTTCACTCCAGTGAATCGCTCTGTGCGCTGGCTAGTGAGAACCACCACCATTTCCTGAGCACTTGGGTTCCGTGCTATCCTAAGTCCTTTACACACATTAGCTTACTTACCTCTGCATCACCCTTTGGGGTAATGATTAATAATAATCCCTATTTTAAAGAGGAGGAAACTGAGGCCCAGGTTGGTTAAGTGACTCATCTAGGGTCATATAGCTCATAAGCAGAAGAGCCAAGGTTTGTACCCAAGTCTGACTGACCTAAAACTGTGCTTCTGAGTTTAGACGTGTCATGTTTGTTTTGGTGTTTCCTACAGGGAAGAACATGTGTGCCAAGGTGCCAGGCGTCGTGCTCAAGGTCCTTTCCGATCTGCTTGGCCATGAGAACCATGAGGTACTCTGCCTGCACTGCTGG
Source organism: Mirza zaza (assembly GCA_008750895.1). Taxonomy (NCBI): domain Eukaryota; kingdom Metazoa; phylum Chordata; class Mammalia; order Primates; family Cheirogaleidae; genus Mirza; species Mirza zaza. The sequence continues at coordinate 21,406 of VSMD01027938.1, read as the reverse complement.
CCCTGGGCTTGGGGAGGCTGCTCTGGGTACTTGGCACCTGTGACCTTACAGGATAGTTATAGCATCTGCAGAGTTGTATATATTCTCCCACTTCTGGGTTTTTTGGTTTTGTTTTGGTTTTTTTTTTTTTTTTTTTTTTTTTGAGACAGATTCTCACTATGTTGCCCAACCTGGTCTTGAACCTCTGAGCTTAAGCGATCCTCCTACCTCAGCCTCCCAAGTAGCTGAGATTATAGGTGTGTGCCACTGTGCCCAGCTCCTCCAGGTATTTTTATAAGTCACTTGAAATCTTTTATAATTTTTTAAAGTTTGGAACTCAGAAGCAGGAAGCTTTTCCTTCGCCTCTCCCTTACGGGCACTCTGGCCTCACTGGCCTGTGCCAGGCCCTCTCCTGTGGTACTTTTTCTCCTTGTGGTCTAGCTCCCAACATTCCTACCTCAGTATCAACACTCCCTCTGGTGTGTTTAACATATCCCATGGATGTGGATGAAGCCTTAAAAGAAATATGATATTGTGTATTGAATTTGTAGAAATAGGTTGCCCTCTGGATCTTACTCTATTTATAACTTTCCCCCTGTGTTTTAGGACCTTTCTGTGTTGCCCTTTGTACATCTAGTTCATTAAGGATCACTCCTGCAAAGTAGTCCCTCATTTGCACCCCTGCCATTTTACTTACCCAGTCTCTTGAGGGACTACACTTTGGGTGCCTCCCATTCTTTGCTGCCACCACGGTCCTCAGTGGACATTGTGGCACCTGCCCTGTGGGGTCCTGTGCCGGAGTGTTATGGGAGGGTATAGATACTGGCTGGCTCACAGCATATGTCAGTTTCAGGCCACTTAGTCATGCCAAATGTCTTCCAGAAAGGCTGTACTAGGTTTTGCTCTCACCAGCACACCTCACCCCCTCCCCCGCCAGCACCTACGGACTGCCCTTTTTAAATAAAGTGGGGGTATGGGTAAACAAATTAACAAAAATGATTAAACAAATATGATTATTCTCTCACTTGCTTTCTACAAATGCTTTTGCAGAAACCATAGCATCATCTGACACCAAAGCCTCCACAAAAATCTGACCTCATGTGACAGATCAGACCCAGGGGTATATCTCAGCAGGACAGGATTGAGTACCACCTGGTCACAAGCGAAGCACTGGTTTCCACACATTTGTTCCCACTTCAAGCAGACAGCTTCTGTTCTGGTCATTCCATTCACATGTTACATTCCTAGAGCTTCATCAACTGATTGACATGGCCTCTTTAGCAAGTAGAGATTTGGTAATTGTCATAGTTTGTGCCATGCACTTAATATTTTAAAACCAGTGAGCTCTTATGAAGCTCGAATGAACTCTGTTCTTCATTTTATTCAACTCAGGCAGGTGAAGCCAGTGGGAATACAAGTTGGTTTCAAGTACTGGAACCAATATATCAGCTCTGAAAACTGAATGGACCTAAAGATTCATTATGTCACCAACTGTTGCCAATGCATTTGCTTTGAAAATGAGCTGAAAAAACTATGATATTTTAGAGCCTGAAATATGTTTGATAGATGAATAAATGTGACATCCATGTATCCTGTATTAGATATTTGTGATCTTGAAAAACATAAAGATGCACATATTTGACTATAGGAATGTTAAATATTTTTGTATGGAAAAAGATGGTATAATCAAAGTCAAAAGATAAACAATACCCTGAGAAAAAAGTCATATCACATATAACAGAAGCTTAATATTCCTAATAAATGAAGAGAGCCTATAAATTGATAAGTAAAAGTCAAACAATCCAACAGAAAATAAGAATAAAGAACATGAATAGATCATCCACAGAATAGTTAACCATGATGGCCTATAAATACGAAAAGATGTTCAATTTCACTAGTAGTCAGGGAAACGAGAATAAAAACAACTATAGGATACCTTTCTTACCCATCGGATTGGCAAACATTGAAAGTGATAAGAAAGTCCGGTGCTGAATTAGACTAGTGGGGGACAAGCCCTCCTCCATTGCTGTGCCAGGCACAGCACAGTCTACTGAAAGGGGCCTCTCATTTATCAAGCACCTGCGATGATACCACATTGCGTGTGTGCTTGATTTTGGGATTACCTATATGAGTAAAACATAGGTCCCGTGCTTGGACAGCTCATAACAGGACACCCATGTATGATTTTAAAAGCACACTGTCTCCAGTGCAGTCGTGGAGGGATGTACAAGGAGCAGAGGTGAGGCCCTGTCTGGAGGTTTCAGGAAAGGCTCCTTGTGAGACATGACTGAGCTGAGCATTAAAGGATGAAGCAGCTTCCCAGACAGACACGTGTGTGGAGAGCATTCCCAGCAAGGTCAACTGCAAGAATGCATCCAAGGCATGGGACAGCCTGGTGTGGGGGTTGTCGCTTAAGTAGCACGGAGACTTCATGGTGGCAGGGAGGGAAGAGCAGAGGGGGATGAGGCTGAGGCCAGCTCTTGAAGGAGCCTGGGTGCTGAGCACAAGAATTGGGCCTTCCCTGGTGGGCTCTGTGGAAGGCTTCCAAGGTAGAGAGAAGGATGATTTGGCCCATGTTGCAGCATTTTGGCAATGATATGATGGTTGGATTAAAGGATGAATGTTGACAGTAGAGAGACTGATTTGGAGATCTGATGTGGCCTAGGTCATAGACAATGACGTTTGTACAAGGACAGCAGCAGTGAATATGGAAAAGAGGTATTCTTATCAAAGGTGCTTGAAGGCCAAGCATAGGAGGAGTGAACAGAGGGGACTCCACGGTGACTCAAGTTTCTAGACTGGGCAGTCAAGGGTTAGAGATGACTTTAATTAAGCAATGAAATGTAGCAGGAGTCAGCTGTGGGAAGGAGTGATGAATTTGGTTTGGGGACTCTTTAGCTATCACTGGGTATCACCAGGACATGCTATCACTAGGACATGCAGATGGAAGTGCCTGCCAGTTGGAAATGTGCATCCTAGAGCCCACTCCTCATTAGCCAGGTTGTTCTCCTGTGTGGTGTTTGATAATCGAGTTGCCCAGTATTTGAAAACTTGCAAATGTCTGCTTTTTTCTCCCTTAAAGATACAGCCATATGTGAATGGAGCTCTGTACAGCATCCTTTCTATTCCATCCATTCGTGAGGAAGCAAGAGCAATGGTAAGAAAATGCGCTCGAGAAACATGTGAGTCTCCATCGTGCCACAGTTTAGAACTTTTTTCTTTGAGACAGAGCCTCACTCTGTCACCCTGGATAGAGTACAGTGGCGTCATCATAGCTCACTATGATTTTAAACTCTCAGGCTCAAGGGTTCCTCCTGCCTCAGCCACCCGAGCAGGTGGCACTACAGGCGTGTGCTACCATGCCCGGCTAATTTTTTCTATTTTTTGTAGAGATGGAGGATCTCGCTCAGGCTGGTCTTGAACTCCTAACCTCAAGTGATCCTCTCACCTCAACCTCTCATAGTGCTAGGATTACAGGCGTGAGCTACCGTGCCCAGCCCACAATTCAGAACTTTGAGAGGAAGGACCTCCTCAATTGGGCTCCATAGAAGGGCTTCAGATCATTAATGAACTCCCTGAAATTATATGCAAAATATATATTTGTAATTTTCTGGGGAGAGAGTCTGCAGCATTTATCAGATTTTCCAGGAGATCCCTAACTCCTAAGAGGTTAAGAACCAGTGTTAGGGAGTTCCCAGCAGGCTTGTTTCTGCAAAGTTGTGGACATTTTGATAGCAACTACATGGAACAGAAAAACTGGAAAAGATTATAAAACTGCTCACTACTTGGTTTGGTTGATAAATTGTGAATTCAGTACTTAATGTGTTTATAGTAGTGCTTGTATTTGAAGTAAAAAACAAGCCCCAGGTGATCATATCTTATTTTTGAGAGGAAAAATGTTTCTCGATCTAATCAGCAAAACTGCTGGAGTTTTGTTCTTTGTCCTTATACCGTGTGAAACCAGGGTAGCATCATGAGTATTATAAGCTGTGGTGAAGAGATTAAATATATTTCCACAATGAAAACATAGGCTAAATTCTTGTTGAGACCAACAAAACATTCTTCCAGTTGGTTTTGCTTACTTAGAGTTACTAAATTGAATTGGTCGTGTAAATTATGTCAACAGTTACACCAGAGATGAAAACTCATTTAAGAACCATTTTATGTGACCATGCTAAACAATGGACCTTAATTGCCTACTGTTTTTAAATAGAAAATCAGCTTTTTCACTGAAGAACCGGGGAAAATAAACTGGATTAAATTCTGCATAATGGTCTTTAGGTGAAAGAGAGAGGGATTGTCAAACCAAGGAAAAGGACAGGAAAAAAAACATGTAGGCCAAAGGGTACAACAGAATGGAGGTGACATGAAATGGAAAAGAGCGCAGTGCAGCAGGGCATGGGTGGAGAAGGTGGGAGGGAGTGACAGTCCAGGAGAGTCACATGGAGAAAGAGATGGAAGAAAGGGACAGAGCTCCAGACACCTATGTGATGACATCGGGAAGTGACATGGGGAGGTCTAACAGATAGATACCTAATAGGACTTCCAGAAGGAGAGGAAGATGAGAAAATGGGGCTGAAGAAAAGGTTGGATAATGAAGAAATTTGGTGAAAGATATAAACCTAACAATAAGGTATCTAGGAAACCCCCAAATGTTTGGAAATTAAACAACACACACTTGTATTGGTTATTAGTTATCTATTGTGACATAACCAATTACTCCAAGGCTTAGTGGCTTAAAATTTTTTTTAATTTAACTCATGCATCACCTAACCATGTTTCAGTCAATGGTGAGCTGCATATGTGACAGTGGTCTCATGAGATTATAATAGCACATTTTTACTGTACCTTTCCTATCTTTAGCTGTGTTTAGAGACACAAGGTTTGTGTAAGTGCACTCTGTGATGTTCCCACAATGATGAAATTGCCTAATAGCAAATTTCCTAGAACGCATCACGTCGTTAAGCATCACATGACTGTATTTCATGGTTTCTATGGGATAGAAGTTCAAGAGCAGATTGCTAGGTAGTCCTAACTAAGAATGCTTCAGGTCATAGTCAAGACTTAAGCCAGGGAAGCGAAAGCAGGGTGTGAGCTGGAGAATCTGCTTCCCAACTCACGCACATGGCTTTGGGCAGGAGGCCTCAGTTCCTTTGTGGCTGTTGGCTGGGGACTTCATTTCTTCCCACGTGGGCCTCTCCATAGGCCTTCTCCCGATGTGGCAGCTCAGTGATCCCAGCCAGAGAAAGTATGAGCAAGACAGAGACCACACCATCCTTTGGAACCTACTCTCAGAAGTGACATACTATTACTTTTATTCTGTTGGTTAACAGACCAACCTGGTACAGTGGGGTAAGGGGGCTGCACAAAAGCATGAGTAGCAGGAGTTGGGGTGATTGGGGTCACCTGGGGTGCTGCCACACCCTCCTAAGTATCCTATACATCAAAGAAGTTATCATTAGGGAAATTAGGGGCTATTAATCATTTGACAAATATGGCAAATATTTTCTCCATTTTTATTTGTCTTTTAAAATTATAGTATTTTTGGTCATACAGCAGGTTTAATTATAGTCAAATCTATTAATATTTTCCTTTATGGTTTCTGACATAGGTTTCTAGACAGCCTGTGGGTTTTTTGACTTTTAAAAAGAAAACTTGGATCACTTATATAGTGATATAAGTAAAACAAGCTTCTCTCTGGCATTTTAACAGGAATTAAAGATCTGAGCTTCCTTCACATGTCTAGTGAATAAAAAAAAAAAAATCTGAGCTATGGAGGGACCCCCTTTGAACCTGAGCAGAGGAAGCTTTTAGACACATTACCTAGGCAGTTGCCTAGTAAACTATTTGTAAGAGTGGCTTCTAAAGGATGGTTATGTCCACAATAAGGTTCCCCTAAAACCCTGAGATTTCTCTCATTTCACTTTTATCCTTGAGGAAGTTTCTAGATTGATAAAGCTATTCCATTCTTTTTGCTTATGAGTCTCACATGGGTGCATTTGCTTGGCAGAATCTAGGTCGTGTTCCTGCACCCTAGCTGCAAGGGAGGCTGGAAATGCCAAATAATAAAGGAAATAAGACAATGAGGAAAACATTACCCACAATCTCACCACCTTAGCATCTGCTCATGCACAGTGCTAAGGAAGTAGAGGCAGACCTGATGTCCTCAGACCCTGCTGGTATTTGTGCTATGTGTCAGCATAGACCTTCAGAAAAGCAGTTTGGCAGTATAAATTAAAAACCTCTAAAATATCCATCTTTTGGCCTCATTAATTTTCTTTTGGATGTTGATACAGAGAAGAGCTCTATGTATAACAATGCTCATTTCATTTTTATTTTTCTTGAGACAAAGTCTCTGTCACCCAGCCTGGAGTACAGTGGTACAATCATAGCTCACTGTAGGCTCAAATTCCTGAGCTCAAGAAATCCTCCCACCTCAGCCTCCCAAATAGCTGGGACTATAGGTGTGCACCACACCATTCAGCTAATTTTTTAATTTTTTTTTTTTTTTAGAGATGGGGTCTTGCTATGTTACCCAGGCTGGTCTTGAACTCTTGGCCTCAGATGAACCTCCTGCCTCAGCATCCCAAAGCGCTGAGATTACAGGCTTGAGCCACTGCACCTGGCCTCATTTCAATATTTTTATGAGTGAAAAACTGGAAGTAACATAAATGTTTAGTATAGTGGAATTGCTAATGAAATTATGGTTCTTTTACTCAATATATTAATAGCTATTAAAGATGATAATTAGGAAAAGCAGTATGAGACAGTATGGAAAATTTTATCGTACTGTATAATGAGGGTCGAAAACAGAATATGTCATTATAAGAATTCTGTTCTTGCAATTATGTAAAACATTTATGTGCTTATAGAAAATAACAGAGAATATACATAAAAATTATATTAGTACCAAATGCTATTACAGTGGTCTTAATACAAGATAAAAGGAGAAAAAGATAAATGAGTCCCCTCAGGCCCATTTGAACTTTAAGAGGTTGCCAAGGTCTGGGGCTGGAGAAGAAATCAGGTAAATAGGGCTGCCTCCAACCCACCCCACAGGCTTCCTACAAGGAGAGCTGGAGTAATTAGCAGCAGGGGGGCTCTGCCCTGACACCTGAACCCCAGCACACATTCTGTCCGGGGCAGACCAGATGCTCTGCTGGTTATAAAGGCTCCCAGAATCTCTGGGAGAGCCAGGGAGCTGGTCCCTTGAGAGGGTGGATGAAGAAAATTTAAAAATTAAAAAAAAAAAAAGATGCAGGGAGCAGGCATTAGAAGCCGCCCAGCTTGGCAAGCACTGCACAGGGCTGCTCCAGTGACACCACTGCAGCACCAGTGACCCTGAGGCCACAGCTCATGCTTGCCAGAAACTTTACCTCCACTCTCCCTGGGGGCTGGAGGCCACGCTACCCACCTCCTACCAAAATAACGTGTATCCCCCCGTGCACATTGCCCACTTCCGAGCCGGTGTCACGTGAGTGCATTTGCTTGGCTGGTCCAGGTCGTGTGCCCACGCCCCGCCCTGGCTGCAGGCCTGGGTGTTAGTAGATGAACACAGTGCGGAGAAGCTGGGTAAAGGCACGGCAGACACGGTTATGGCACTTGTCCATCACAGGCGGTCAGCCCAGCCGCTGTATTCCCTGACACCCATTAACTATGGGCTTTTCTTAATTAGTGTGGAAATTTTACTGAGAGAATTATAAATTGATACAGTATTTTTAAAAAACAATTTGGCAATATGTATAAAAATCCTCAAAAATATTCATATTCTTGGCCCCGTAATTCTACTTCTGGAGCTCCACACAAAACATAAACAAAGATTTACATATCAAAATGTCCATCACATCATTATTGACCGTAGCAGAACACAGGAAACAATGTAAATGCCCAACATTAGGGGAGTGATTAAGTCCAAACAGAGGCAGGAGGGGAGTGGTTAGAGTGGTCCCTCCTCAGCCCACTCAGTTCACATCGTGGGTTTGAATCTTGCACTGCCATTTCCCCGAAGTGTGTCATTAGGCCAGTGACTTAACCTGTCGTGTAGTCATTTTCCCATCTGTCAAACAGGTGTTTTAGTGCCAAACTCACTGGATCGTGAGAACATAGACAATATTTAGAACAGTGCCTGACACATAGTAAACATTGAGAGATGTTGACTGCTATCATTATTATTATAGCTATGAAAATGTTCATAAGATTTTTATTGACACATGAAAGTGATCATAGAGTTAAATTAAAAAATAAGAAACATCATCAATATGATCTCAGTTATGTAAAATAATGTACATAAATGGAAGGAAATACTTCAGATTGTTCACAGTTGTCTCTGGGTAGGGGCTTGTGAGTAATTTTTATGCTTTTATATAGTTTACAAGTTTTCTACAGAGAACTTCTATAACTTTCATAATTAGAGGAAGATGTTTATATTCCCCTGAAATAGCTATTTGAATTTCTAAAGGAAAAATGTCCCTTGATGACCTTTAGTGAGAGAAGATTAGACTGTTTGGGCTGGAACAAAATAGGGTCCAGAGTTGAATTGTTGAGCACGATGACGGTGGGCCTGTGTGGTGTTCAGTGCCGTTGTCGGGCTCGGTGAGGGGCCTTTCCCCATCGAATCCCCTCAAAGTCCCCCTGAAGCAGTGACTGCTTGTGCCCATTTTGCTGCCAGTGAAGTTGAGGCTTTAGGGTGAAATCCTCTGCCCGGGCCACGTGGCCAGCGAGGGGCTCTCCACGCCTGTGCTGCAGCGTCACGCCAGACCTGGGGCTTTAACTTGATGAGACATCCAGATATGACAGATTGTTTTCTTTCCTTAAACACTATAAATGCAAATACCATTTCTGTATGATTACCTTTATGATGGTCTTTAAGCAGAGCTGGCTGGCAGGAGCCTGAGTTCCTTATTTACTGACTTTTTACACACTGCTTGTTTTCCATCTTCCTGCTTCCGGCTGATACATGAGTCCGTTTTATCATCTTTTCCACATGCCTGGGCGTTGTTATTTGGCCTGGATTATCTAAAACGAAAAGTTATTACTTTCAGGATAAAATGTGGTTATTTTTATGACTTATTTCTATAATTTAGATTAAACATTACCTAATATATCTGATTTTAAAAAAATAAGTGACATTTCTCACTGGAGAATTGTCTATTAAGAAAGCTTTCTCAAATAACCCTCCTCATTACAGAGAAGAAGGAATTTATGGTTTTTTTCCTCAACTAATAACTGAGCTAGAGGCTGGGCACAGTGGCTCACGTCTATAGTCCCAGCACTCTGAGAGGCCGAGGTCGGGAGGATTGCGTGAGCTCAGGAGTTCGAGAAAAACCTGAGCAAAACCAAGACCCCATCTCTACTAAAAATCAAAAAAAATTAGCTGGGTGCTATAGTTCCAGCTTCTGGGGAAGCTGAGGCAGGAGGATTACTTGAGCCCATTGGAGGTTGCAGTGAGCTATAATGATGCTACTGCACTCTCAAAAAAAAAAAAAACCCATCAAGTTAGAGATATATGAAAGAGAGCAAATGAGAATAAGAAGATCTTTAAATATGTGAGCAAATAATCACTTGCAAAAGTAACATCTGGGAAGAAAAGATAGAAGAGAGCCTGAGTGAATGATTGGTCTCATTCCACTTGTGAAAATGTTCATGACACTGATATTCCTCAACTGGTCAGTGGTGACTGTGATCTTTGGCACTTGGGGCTTTCCCACACTGCTCCACTCGGTAATGTTCCCCTTCCCCTGGCCCTTACCTCAGGGGGGATGAGAACAGGGAAGATCCGTTTATGCGATAGAGACATAAAGTTCAGCTCTCCTGGCAGGGCAAGGCAGTCATTGGTATAGGGCTTTCTCTTTGGTAAGACAAGCTCAGGTGGGTGACTGGTCCCACGAGAGCCTGGGCATTGCCAACCATGCACTCTTTGAAAAGTCCTCCCTGGACGAAAGGACACCTTTGCAGAGTTCTTCCTCCCTTCCAGACCTCTCCTCCACCGTCTCCTCTGTGGGCCCACCTGTCTCTGCCACCCCGTTCAGTGTTACTGTTCCCTAAATTCTGTCCTAATCGTCTGCTCTTCTCACTCTGCTGTTACCGGGAACCTCGTTCCTTCTTCCCTTGGCTTCAACCAACAGGCCTCTATCCTGAGCCCTAGCAGCCACAGCAAATGCAATCTCGTCCACTTTTTGAGCATCTATATGTGCCAGCTATTGGACTAGATGCTGTTTTTTAGGTAGAATTTACAAACAGTGAAATGCATAGGCCTTCCACGTGCATTTCAACAAATGTATACATCTACATAACCAACACCCAGTTATATGCTTTGTCCTTTAAAAATCTCATGTCAGCTCAAGTGGTCACCCTCATTTATAGTTGAGGAAACAGGCTAGGAGATGTTAAGTAATTTGAGTAAGATCACACATTAAATTCATGGGGGAGCTAGGGTTATAATCCCAGTTACAATCTTTTTTTTTTTTTTGAGACAGAGTTTCACTTTGTTGCCCAGGCTAGAGTGAGTGCCGTGGCGTCAGCCTAGCTCACAGCAACCTCAGTCTCCTGAGCTCAAGCAATCCTGCTGCCTCAGCATCCCAAGTAGCTGGGACTACAGGCATGCACCACCATGCCCAGCTAGTTTTTTCTATATATATTAGTTGGCCAGTTAATTTCTTTCTATTTGTAGTAGAGACAGAGTCTCACTCTTGCTCAGGCTGGTTTCGAACTCCTGACCTCGAGTAATCTGCCCACCTCGGCCTCCCAGAGTGCTAGGATTACAGGTGCCAATTACAATCTTTTTTTTTTTTTTTTTTTTTTTTTTTTTNCTAGAGTGAGTGCCGTGGCGTCAGCCTAGCTCACAGCAACCTCAAACTCCTGGGCTCAAGTAATCCTTCTGCCTCAGCCTCCCGAGTAGCTGGGACTACAGGCATGAGCCACCATGCCCGGCTAATTTTTTCTATATATATTTTAGTTGGCCAATTAATTTCTTTCTATTTATAGTAGAGATGGGGTCTCGCTCTTGCTCAGGCTGGTCTCGAACTCCTGAGCTCAAACGATCCGCCCACCTGGGCCTCCCAGAGAGCTAGGATTACAGGCTTGAGCCACCGCGCCCGGCCTCTAATTACAATCTTGATTTAACCTTTCTAGGTCACGTTCTGCTTTGGATGATGAGAACTCAACATGTTCAGAGCTGTATTTGGTGCTTCTATGATTCAGTTAGAGCTATTGATTCCAAACTGGCCTACATAAAAAGGGAACTTATTGGGTCATGTACGTAAAGTCCAGGATAAGCTTCAGGCACAGTTTGCTCAGGGTTCACATGTCACTGGATCCATTTCTCTGCCAGCACCTCTGGACTCTGCTTCTTCTGTCTTGAGTTCATTATTAGACACATTTTCCCTTCATGGTGGCAAGAAGGCCTCATCAGCTCCAGCTGTACATACTCATTCAAATCCTACAGGGAAAAAGGAGGGAGGGGAATTAGATACTGCTTAAGTCAGTATCTTACCTCTGCATTTCCCTGGAATTCTATTAGCCAATATTGAAAATTCTGGTGTCAGTGTATTATAATAAAGAAAGTAATGCATAGTATAGTGACTTTATAATTTTTTAATAGAAAAAGAATGATATCTGTTTAAAGAGAGATTCTGTTTGTTCATTTACTTCTCTTGAACATACAGTTTCACTTTTCAAAGATATATGTGGCTCTAAAATCCAGAAGGCAGTGTATAAACCTAGGGAAAACACAGGAAAGAAACCAACTCCCAAAACAACATATTGCCAAAACTAAAAGCAATATTATGCAGTAAAATTTTACAATAGTTTTTTTGTTAAATGTCTTACCATTAAGTCAGATAGTCAACGAAGAAAATAATTTCACTATGAATTATAAAAAGAACAAAAAGAATGTTTAGTGCTAAGCAGAGGATTTTTATTGTACATATACTCTCCCTCCCTGCAAAAGTTATTTTTTGATTAGGTGAAACTACCTTATTGAAAAGTAGTTTCCCCAGAAGCACTGAAGTGTTAACTGTTATTCTCTCCAATCCTTGTAGGGAATGGAAGACATCCTACGCTGTTTCATCAAAGAAGGCAATGCCGAAATGATCCGCCAGATAGAATTTATCATCAAGCAGCTGAATTCCGGTGAGTTTAATGCAAGAATCTAGGGTCTCTCTTTTGAATCGTTCACATGTGCCAGAAAGACACACGGACTTCCTTCAGGGGCTTGTCATACTTCGGCTTTCATTCAAGAATCCTTTAGGGAGCTGAAGGGACCCAAGTGAACCCACACACAAAAGTTCATCCAGGTAGTCAAGGCCAGATTGTCCAAAGATTAACAGTATCTTATCACACTTTAGGGATATAGTCAACAAAAAGAATTTAAAAGCAATTACAGAAACCCTTCCCTAACCTCGTAAGTTCTCTTTATGCAGCCCCTCCCTTTCCCTCCTAAATCCTGCCCCACTGTTAGGGTGGCTTTCCCAGGGTCCTGGAGTCAGGTAATGAAAATGGGCGTCTGTCTTTCCAGCACCACCGTGAAAAAGGTCGTCATCCTCCACATTTATTCATTCACTCCAGAAAAATTTATGTTGCCAGCTGCAGTGTGGAAGGAAGCAATGTGATCCCCTTTCTGTCTAGCCTCCGCCATCACCATTACAACCCACATCCCATAATAAGCAGGAGAGGACAGCCAGGGAAGCCTCGGATGGGGCAGGGGTGGTCGGGAAGCTCTTGGCTCTTTCTGTGGATCCTGACACCATTCAGACACCAGAGGCACCTGGCACTGCCAACGTCGGGGCCAGGTTTGTCACTCGGGCCTGTCTACATGCTCTTCCCTGACACCCAGCAGTCCACATCACTGCAAGTCCAAGTGCACACATCCTGTTTGGCTCATGAACAAAAGGTAAAGAATGAGTCTCCTGATCTCTACTCACAAGTCAGCAGCATGACCAAGGCCAAGCAAAAGGGAAGCACCAGAAGCCCCAAGTGACCTCTCCTCCAGTTCATGTCTCACAGCCTGTCTGCACAGGACAGTCACCCAGGGAGATCTGAAATCCTCATGCAGTGCCCCACACCAATTAAATCAGAATCTCTGGGGGAGCTTTTAAAGCTCCCACGTGATTCCAGTGTGCAGCATTGCTGCCTGGGTGCAGAAACAGGGGTACCCCAGGGGCCCCAGTCTGTAGGCTGTGGAGAGCCGCCAGGCAGCCTTGGAATCCTTGCTCCCTTTGAGGCTGTCTGCCTGTTTCCATCTGAACATCCTGCTCGCTGGATTTTACGGATCAGGTGCAATTCATCCCAAATTCAGGTGGGCAAAGATAGAACTTTATTTCCCACGATAACTTCATTTTGACACTGAGCCCCTATTCTGGCATATTAAAAAAAATGAAATAAAACCTGAACCTCAGTCCTGGCTGAGGTTGTCCCCTGCCTTCTCCGGGTGGGCGGCAGTTTGGGCGGGGAGTTGCCACCTGTCTGCTCCGTCATCCTTAGCTACGCAGAACCTGCCTCCCAGGCCAGGGGGCTCTGCAGCTTCAGGGTCACGTTCAGGCTAGGAATCTTCTTCCAGGCTGCCCGTGTGCTTCTGTCCGTTGAGACATATCCACAAGCATTTCCTTGCCAGTCTTCCCTCCTCCCTGGCAGCCCAGAAGCAGGATGCAGGCCCCTCTGGCCCAAGAATCATCTCTTTCTCTTACGTAACCTTGGCCCTTGGACCAGCTTGCTGGAGAGTGCCGAGGAAGGAGACAGTTTACACTTTTGTCAGAGATGTGCTTTGGCAGAAGTTATAATGGCAGAGCTAAGGCTTTATAACCTTGAGTATTTTGGAAAACTGGGGAAATGCCTACTCTGCTCATTGAGTTCCTGTTTAAATGAAGGAGGCCTAAAGTAGTTCTTTTTCCATCTAAGTACCTAAGTTATTCTTTATCCAGTGGCGGCCGCCCCAGAGGTGACTACCCAGGAGCCTGCTACTTTGAAACAAAATTCAAAACTCATTGAACATCAGATGGAGGGTCAGACAGACACACAAACACACACACATTAGGATGTGTCACCAGCATCAAATCAAAATGAAACCTGGGAGAGGGAGCACCTGGAGAGCTTCCGTCCCGTCTTCACCCTCAAGTGGAAATTAATATCAAAGTGTGAATTGTTGCAGTTTACCAGCTCTTAAGACATGTGAGATGGCATTGCCACCATCTTTATTTAGAGTATTGATTTCCTTGTTTTATTTTGGTGAATGTAAAAACATCTCTGTGGGTTTTCACACATTCAAGCCCAATCTCAGTCCTCGAGCACTATTTTTACCATAAAGTTTTACGGTCTTCAAGTATAAAAATTCAAATATATTTTAGGAACGTAATCCCACAGGCAGGGAAAGACTACTCTGGTGAAGCCTAAAGGAAAATTCCAGATGGTGACATTGACAATGCAAAGTGAGCTGCCGACAGCACCTCTGCTGTGGAGTGGGAGGTTTGTCCCCTAGCCCAGGCATGGGCCACAGCTCCAGCCCTCAGTGAAGGGAACCAACAGATACTAGCTGGTCACTGATGAGAGGACAGAGGCACAGCTAGGTCACTGGGCAGGAGCAAGGCAGAGCGATGCCCCGGCAGGCCCTCAGGAAGGGGCTAGAGCCACTCCAGCACCATGCCCTGTTAGCTGTTGGAGCGAGGGCCACTCATGGGGTGCACCAACTCAGGGAACACATGGGAGACAGTCGTCCCTGAGAGGAGGAGCTGAGGTCTATAAGGTCCTGCACTGGACTGGATTATTCTGGGTTGTGGGGTGAATCTGAGCAAACAGACAAACAGATTATGGGGTTGGGGAATGGGAGCTGGGCAGGAGAAACAGAGAAAAAACAGTGTACCTGGGCTGTCTGTGGCCTTACAAAATGGCCAAGAGTCTAAAAAAGGGATTTCCATATTCTAAAATGAGAGGTTTGTAATTAGTGAATATAGCAGTACCACCGTTTTGAAAGGGACTTCCTGGCCGGGCGGGGTGGCTCACGCCTGTAATCCTAGCTCTCTGGGAGGCCGAGGTGGGTGGATCGTTTGAGCTCAGGAGTTCGAGACCAGCCTGAGCAAGAGCGAGACCCCATCTCTACTATAAATAGAAAGAAATTAATTGGCCAACTAATATATATAGAAAAAAAAAATTAGCCGGGCATGGTGGCTCATGCCTGTAGTCCCAGTTACTTGGGAGACTGAGGCAGCAGGATTGCTTGAGCCCAGGAGTTTGAGGTTGCTGTGAGCTAGGCTGACGCCACGGCACTCACTCTAGCATGGGCAATAAAGTGAGACTCTGTCTCAAAAAAAAAAAGAAAAAAGAAGGGGACTTCCTGAAGGTAGAAAGGAGTATGCTGTTCATGGGTAGGGAAGGGGAGTTAGGTAATTAAACTTCAGCCAGAATGCAGAATGGCATAATATCCTCATGTCTGCAGAGAGAGCATTCCGTGACAGTGGGCAGCCAGTGATGGAGTCATGCAAGCCCTGGCCAGGCAGGGGCACTTAAATATCCCACAGGCCTTGGTCCAGTGACGTCAGTGCAGTCCTTCCCTTTAGCATGAGGGCTGTGTCAAGGACATGGGGTGTCCTGGGGTTTCTACATATTTCCTCCGAAGAAATTGGTTGGGTGTTCGAGTGGATTTAGGTGCATCTGCCTGCCGCCTCTGTAAGTGTGCTGGCCAGTCTCTTCAAGAATGGCCTTTGGTTCTTTCTTTTCTCCTACTTTCTGCTTGACCTCCTTTCTTCTTCTTTTAGGCTTTCTTTGTCTTCATGTCATTTGTTCAAGAAACAAGTGATAAGGAAAATGTAACAGGGATATAGTAGATGAGCAAGCCTGACGCCCCGTCCCCAGAGACTCACAGTCCAGTGAGTGGGTGAGATAGACACCCAGACTGGTCAGTGGCCATTTGTTCACGAGTGAGCAATGATCACCCCAAAGTGGTGTGCACTATCAGGAGTCCTAGATAAAATGCTGCGTGTTTAGGGGAGGGGCAGATGACTGCTCCGCGCGGGCATCAGAGAAGGCTCGTGGCAGAGCAAGTAACTGATGTCTCTGTGCTGCCTGCCTTCCCCGGCCTGGCCCACTGCTTTAGTTCTGGTGTATTGTCTAGTCCTCCCAGCCATGCTGAGAAGTAGGTGGCGTGATCCCCATCTGACAAATGAGGAAGCGGGCTACTCTTTCTCTGACTCCATTGCATCACTGACTTGCTCTCCTTCAGAAACTCTTGACAGACATAGCAGTGAGCCGCAGCCTCAGGCCCCTCCCTGCCGTGACCACCAGCCCTGCCCCCATGGAAAAAATCTCCCAGTTCAGAGATAGACTCGGCTTGAATCTCAGCTCTCTGCCACTCTCTGGGAGTGTGGCCATGAACAGGTCCCTTATCCTCACTGTGCCTCCGTGTTTTATCTGTAAAATGGGGGACAACAGTCAACAAAATCTCAGTAAGGATTAGGTGACATGACACGTGTGGCAGCATCTAGCATGATGCCTAGAAATAAATATTCATTTACTTTCCTGCTCCAAAATTCGCCTCGAATCATGTTGGCTTTTGGTTTTTCCCATGCCACTGTAAATGTGATATGATAAAAATGGAGAGATGTACTATTTTAAATCACTTAGGATGACACCAAACTAAGGCTGGATGGTCGTGACCAGGAACGGTGAGGAGTGAGGTCATTTTGCTGTAACCTCATTGTCACGATGGTGTTTGCCTGTCTCTGCAGTGGCCATGGGATTGCCTTGACCAGAGCTCCCTCCATGTTTCTTGGTTATTCATTGATTTTTTGTTGTTGTTGTTATAGAAGAGCTACCAGATGGTGTTCTTGAATCTGATGATGATGAAGATGAAGACGATGAAGTAAGTTGGACACTTTTCACACCACATAGAAAAAACTCATACTAAACTATTCTGAGTCTCTTCCTTGCCTTGACAAGTTAGTTCAGAGTGGACATTTTTAATTCCTGCCACATTATTCTCACAGTTCTGTGGGTTGCCTAAAGCTTCGCTGGATAGTGCTACATCAGGGTCCAGGCTGACTGTCCCCCCCAGAGCCCTCTCCCTCCGTAGGCTGGCCTGGGCCACCTTGTAGGCTGGTAGCTGGGCTCTAAGAGGGAAGAAGTGAAAGCCTCTAATCCTCTCTGGGCCCAGAAGTTGCAGAACACCACTTCTGCCACATTCTGCTCAAGGCGCCTCATAAGGCCAGTCTGGACTGGGGGATGGAGACAGACTCTGCAGAAGGGACTAATAGGAACTACAGAAGGGCAGAGGGGTGGGACAAGTTAGTGGGCATGTTTGAAGTTGCACACTTCAGTGGGTTCACTGCAGAAAGCAGAGATGCAGCACTGCATATCATTTGGGTTTTATAGGGAGTTGAAAGATAACAGTTCTTCAGCATGAGCTTTTTGCTTTGAAAGGCCGGAGCCTCTCCCTGTCTTGGGCACAGAGGCTCATGGTGAGAATCTCTGGGGTGAGGGGTCCTGGCTTTGGTTATCACTTTACTTTGTTATTTGCATCCTTTTGATATGGGTTTCCTCAGATATGAGAAACCTGCTTGTCTGGTGTTTTAGAGTGTTAAGGTTCAAAAGTTAAACACTTTGAACCAAATGAATTTTCCACAGAGACTCAGTAATGAAATGATGTAAAGAGTGGTGGCTCGAGACTGTAGATAAGTTTTCCGACGACAAGCTTTTGTGTTGCTTTTCCTTCGGAGACCCAGAAAGAACAGAACAGAACAGACGTGTTGTCTGGTAATATATGATTTGCCTGCCTTCGATTCTGGGGCAGCAGTGACTCCAGCTGTGGGTGCTGCAGGGTAGATTCTTCTGGGGGGGGGGGCATTCACTCCGAAAGTGGATACTGGAAAATGTAGTTTTATTTGGAGTCTTGGTATGTTGATTTTAAAAATGTGTAAAAGCCAGGTTTTTGATCATTGATCTCACCAGTTGGGAGAGATAGTTACTTAACAGCCCCTACCAAAGAGGACATGCTGAGATCTGTGACATGATTGTTCCTCAGTCGGCCGCCGTTTGCCTGCCTGCCTGCTGTTTCCGTCCTGGGCTGCAGGTGGCAACAGTGGGCACTCCTGCCGGCTCCTCCTGCTGTATGGGACAAGTGCAGATAGAGACCCTGGCTGTCATCTTCTCCAGGCCCCTTTGTTTACAAAGGTGGATCCAGAGGAAAAAACACCAGCCTGAGTTACACAGGGCTCATGGGGGCAAAATCTGGTTAAGAGCAGAGGTAGGCAGACTTTCTGTAAAGGGGAAGACATTGAATATTTTAGGCCTCGCAGGCCACTCCGTCTCTGTTTCAACCACTCACTTCTGCCGTTGTAACACAAGTTGTTATCCACAGTACATAAATGGATGAACAGGCTATGTTCCCAGAAAACTATGGAGAACTATTGTTCTTAGCTCGCAGGCCTTACAAAAACAGGCATCTTGACCCATGGGCCATGGTTTGCCAACCCCTGGGATGGAAACCAGCTCAGTGACTCAGGCAGTCTTACCTTGACTATCATAAGTCACCACATGTGTGCGCGGCTCTTCAATACTGCTCTAAATTATAGTTTGAGTTAATGTTTTAATTATTTGGTTTCAATAACTTTTTGTCATTGTGTCCAAAAGTTCCTCTCAAATTCTATTTTTCCCTCTTCCTATGTCATCCTTGTGGGTTTTTCGGTTTCTTTGGTTTTTGTTTTGTTTTGACTTGTTTTTGCTGTTATTCTTTTGTTTTTGTCTTACAAGGGAAAATTCATTTGGTTCAACTATTCTGGCTAATGATGGGAATTCAACTTTTGGAAATTTCCATTTGGAAGCAATCGTAGTCTACTATAAATGAATGAATATAGAGGTCTTCTTTTAATTTTCTGGACTTTTGGCTACTCTGTACAGATTTTTCTTTTAAGAGGTTGACGTTTGAAAATATTTGTTGTGATAACTAGAATTTTTCAGAAGATTCCATCGACCCAAATAAATGACTGAGACAAAAATCTCAATTGGTAGAGGGTTATTAAGCCAAGACTTTGAGGATGCACCTGGGAAAAACTCGAACAGCAGATAACCTGAGGCTGTTTTTCAAAGGGGAGGTTGGAACCATAAGCATTTTAAGAAATCATCTCATTTAAGGGAAGGAAAAAGGCAGGGAGGTAGAAAGAGGGCTGATGAGGTAGTGGTTACATTCTTGTGAGACCCAAGAAATCTATAATACATTTCACATAAAACAAGAGAGTGAAGGAAGCGTCAAGTATGTGGATGTCCCGGGTAGGTGGAAGAATGTCTGATTCTGTCTTGTCTCCAGTTCAGTTACCTGTAAGATAAACTTGTAATTCATTATAGGTGTGGAATCAAAAGGCTTTAGTTTTCAGTGCTAGACTTGGGTATAATGTGCATGTCCTTGCTTATGGGAGGTTACCAAGAAATTTCCTAAATGAATTATCTGTGGGGCCTGCTCTTCACAGGTGCCTGAGGCTTTTACCTTCTCTTTTGCATGAGGAATTGAGGGGGTGGCCCTGAGACTTTGATTTTCTTTTTACAATTCCTAGAAGAAGTTTAGTTGGGAAACTTTAAGGAAAGGATCTGTCATTTTGAGGCAAAACTCTTCATGGTGAACTCAGGTCAGATCATGGGCTGTGCCTCCCTGAATCTTCACAGCCCGTTGCAAGTGTTAGCCAGGGCTGTCCTGTGACATGGAGCAGGGCTGGACTTTACTCAGCTTTTACCAAGGGAAGGCATTATTTTTATAACTGTCTTTTAAAATTGAAGGGAAGAAAGAAAGTGGCAGATCTTAGGCTAAAGGAAAATTCCTAAGAATCCTTTGAGTAGTAGCACTGTTATTAAATGTGGTTATCACCTCCCAAGGTGATAGCTCTGAAGGAGACTGCAGTTATTTTCAAGGTGTTAGGGTTATACCTTATCTTGCTTAGCAGTGTGAGATATTTATAAAGTTCTTATTTATTTATTTATTTATTGAGACAGAATCTCGCTCTGTTGCCCAGGCTAGAGTGCCATGGCGTCAGCCTAGCTCACAGCAACCTCAAACTCCTGGGCAGAAGCAATCCTACTGCCTCAGCCTCCTGAGTAGCTGGGACTACAGGCATGTGCCACCATGCCCGGCTAATTTTTTCTATATATTTTTAGTTGGCCAATTAATTTCTTTCTATTTTTAGTAGATACGGGGTCTCGCTCTTGCTCAGGCTGGTCTTGAACTCCTGACCTTGAGTGATCCACCTGCCTCAGCCTCCCAGAGTGCTAGGATTATAGGTGTGAGCCACTGCCTGGCCTAAAGTTCATATTTAGACTCAAAACACAGATAATGAAACAACTACTTTCAGGTAGCTGTTTAGTGACTCCAAAGGTAAAATGGCTCCATTGGAGTGGGGCCTGAGGCCAGGGTAAATTGTACTTGCCTTGCCTTGATTTAGCTGAAGTCTATGCACTTGAAACTTCCACCACTACTGGTCCTGCTCCACTGGAAACTCTCAAGAGGACCCCCCCCCAGTGCAAAATCTAGTTTTTCTCTCTAATTTCTAAAAATATAATGACTTGCTCTAACGTGTCAAAACTCAGTTATGTATGAATATACATTTATATACTAAAATTTAAAAATTTTAAAGGTAGAGCTAGAAATATATCTTCTGATTTATAGACTATGTAGGATATAATGTCAAATGAAAAAAGAAATTATAAAGTAATGTGAACGGTATTTCAGAAAAAGCAAACGCATAAACACACACGCCTATGAATTATATATATGGGTATGTATCAGAAAGGTGTGGAAAGTTACTCCCTCTTTGTTGACATTAGCAACTGCAAGGGGGGCTAGAGCGAGGAAATGCGGGTGAGAAGTTGAGAGAGGTCTTGGACATGAGAACAGGAAATTGAGTGGCAGGGAAGTCACTTGCTGCACATTTTTGTGGACTGATAGAGCAACAGCCAAAGTGTAGTGGCTTGAGGAAACGGGGGAAGTGAGGAAATGGCACTACTAAGTGCACACCGCTCCTCCCACAATTTAGCTATGCGTAGGAAAAGACTAATTGAGGCTGAAGGGGCCAGTTTTGTTTTGTTTTGTTTTAAGATGGAAGAAACCTATAAGCATTTTAAAATGCTGATGGGAAGGCTCCAGTTGAAAGGGACAGGTTGAACATTCAAGGCAGGAGGAGCGAGGATGGCATTGGGAGGACAAGTGTTTTCATTATTTGCTAAATTGCTTCTTATACTCTCTTGTCCCACAAGCCCCCAGACCCATGTAAATCTCCAGAGAAATAAAAGCCTCATTCAATACACCCAAGAGAATGGACAAGGACAACTGCTATTTAAGGATTCAAACACATCTCCTTTAGCACTTTGAAGAAATGTGTTGCCTAATGCAGTTTATTTTTATATTAAGCACAAGTAGTATGTTACAAAAGGGCTGATGGTAAGTCGCAAGGCTCAGGAGCCT
>VSMD01027937.1:0-20464 GCA_008750895.1 Mirza zaza | reverse complement strand
ACTGAGTTCCTTATTTATCGAATGGGCCAGACTTTTACCCAATTTAATGTTTTTAAAATTCTCTTTTTTC
The DNA here is from genome assembly GCA_008750895.1 of Mirza zaza. Classification (NCBI taxonomy): domain Eukaryota; kingdom Metazoa; phylum Chordata; class Mammalia; order Primates; family Cheirogaleidae; genus Mirza; species Mirza zaza. The sequence continues at coordinate 20,394 of VSMD01027937.1, read as the reverse complement.
TGCTTACATTACTTTTCCATTAAATGTTCACGTGGCTCCCTCCTCATCTAAACTAGGCTTTTCCAGTGTCATCTCCATCCCTGAACCTACTTTACTATTCTTAATAGCATTGATCACAACAAAATTTGTGTTTGCTTATTGTCTATCTCTTCCTCTAGATTATAAGCTCTACAAGAGAGAATAGATCCCTCTTTTACCCCCAAGGCCCTAGAATGTTACCAAACCCATAGTAGGTGTTTAATATACCTTTGTTGAAGAAATAAATGAATGAGTGACTGAAGTAAACCTCTCAAATAAGGCTATTTCTTCAAATCTAATTTGGTTGGACCTAAATCATCTAAATTAAATATAGAAGAAATTATATTTTTGTACATACATACCCTTCACTTTCCCCAAATCCATAACTTAGTATAAAAAGAAACCATAGTTGCCTAGTCTGAATGCTTTCCTCTCCTAAAGTACATTCTATCCATATTCCCATTGGGTTTGCTTCTCTTATTTTTTCATGACTTAATATGTAAATTAAACTGAAACTTTCTGGAAAAGTGCAGAAAAGAATCACCCAGGTGATGAGGATGCAATTTATAAAAGCTATCTCTTCTCTCAGAAAGTCAATACAGAAGAAAAAGTATAGTGTATAGCTCACATCAAATGTGGAATATTTAATAAGGAAAGGAAGTAAAGTCAAAGCAAATTATTGTAGGAACTCTATGTTTTAACAGGGTGTATACTCATGAATTTGATATACACATGAGAGCACAATTTTATTTAAGTGATCCCAAAATTCAGATTATTTATGGTATAAAGTTTCTAGTAGCTCTTTCTGCTCCTTACCTGAAATTAGCAAGCTCTTGTATCTTTCCTTAAGTTCTTATTTCCCACATCCAATTTGTCTAGATTGGCATTAAAATGTAAAACTTTTGACCAAGTCAAAGATGTTTTACCTCTAATCCTGACAAACTTTTGATCAACATAAATCCATTTTAATTACACAAATTCCCATAGCACCCTCAAATGACTCCAGCATCCAATCTTCCTTCTGGTGCTGCTATAAATGCCTATTGATATGTCATATACTTAATATCTACTTGTCATCTGCCAACTTTACTTCTTTCATACAAAGTATAATTCAAAAGTAGATGTTTGAAAAGTATCTGTATATAATGTGTTCGTATGTGGGTGTATATATATATATATATATATATATATATATGCATTGGCCTTAAAAATATTCTATTAATAGTTATGCTGATGATTTCCTCTATTTTATGTCGCTGTTGTCCAGTTTTCATAAAAATAAAATTGTATCTTTCTCTTGTTATCATCACATTATTCCTTTTTACCATCACTAACCTTTCCTTTTTGATAAAAAGAATGTCTATATTATCTTGGATTGAGCTTAAACCCATTATCCAAAGTGAGGTGACACAAGATCAGAATAATGGGCTCCACATCTACTTGCCATCAAATTGGTACTGACTGATTAACATTATGGTGCTCAAACAGTGGTGGTGTTCACCAGGGATTTGCGGGTTGGAGGGGTAGTCCCATGTCTGAGGGACATAGTGAACATTGTGGAGGGGAAGGGCATACCTCTAACCCTTGCTAGGGAGAGGCAAAGATTTAAAATGTAACCAAAATGTTAAGAAAAAAAGAAAAACAAACATTTGTCCGGTGTGGGGCAGGTGGAAGGGGTGAGGGGGGATGGCTATATACATACATAGTGAGTGTGATACACACCGTATGGGGGATGGACACGCTTGAAGCTCTGCCTCGAGGGGTGAGGGGAGACAAGGGCAATGTATGTAACCTTAACGATTGTACCCCCATAATATTCTGAAATAATAATAAAAATAAAAGGCTAAAAACAGAAAAAACAAGTCTTCCATACCATGCTTAGGTAAATTTAAATATTTTCACACAAAAGAAAAATGAGTGAGGGATTAGAAATATATAGCAAATGTAATTGTGTGCATGTGAATACATATATTGTCTGGTACTTTTGTCAAAGACTGCAAAGTAAGACAGGGAGGTATTGTTTTGTTGAGCCACAAAGCAATACTTTGAAGTGTTCCCTTTGACTCATTTTTCAAATATCATAAGTGTTGTTAAAAGAGAGAAGAGCGTGGGAGGATAAATGAAACAATAAAACAATATTAAGGTAGTCAAAGTTTATATGTATGAGTATGGATTTTAAAAACATTTTAAAAAGAGAATGGCCTAGGGGTTACACACAAGAACAAGAGTCATAGTCCTCGGGCTAAATTCCCACCTGACTTGTCAATGAGCTTGGGAAGTGAGTTCAGCAAGTGACATTTCCTCAACTTTTGCTTCAGCCACTCTAAGCCAATAATGTCCATAGAGCCCACAGGACTAAGCCAGGAAAAAAGTTTTACCAAAATACATCGTTCAGTTGTAATAGAAACAAATTAAGGTATTTTGTCAAAGAGAGTTAAAAACTTATTGATCATCAGGCTTCCTATAAAAACATGCTTTATGTTGCCTATAAGGTAGGAAATAAATAATATAAATAATAATATGATAATAATAAGATAAAAATATTTTTAAAGAAAAATTTGAGTATTTGAATCTTGATTAGATTCAAATACTCTTTAAGTATTTGAATCAAAGTGTCTTTATAAGATGTCTTATAAAATTCTCTCTATTACATTATTCTTATCCCCATTATTCTATTTTCATTTTGCCATGGTGTCCTTTTGTTATTTAAAACACTCTTGACCTCACATGTGGCTGATGCCAAAGACCAAAGGTGAAGCTCCTCACCGCCTACCATGATGCTATCATTAGCTGCCAAGCATGTTTTCCCAATCTCAACTAGCTCTTAGATACACTTCTTTTATTTTTTTGGAAGTAAGCCCATCCAAACATTCACTATGACAATGTAGAGAGGTCAAGGCTTGGGATGTATTTTTTTACATATCATTTCTCTCAAGCCACTGTTTGCAAATTATTGCACAAGATGTCATGATATTCTCTGACTGTACCAGAGGCAATTTCTTGATAGATCCAATTCCTACAATAACAGACAGAGGTCAGAAAATGAGAGAGTTATGGAATGAGTGGTTTGGGGCCTGTGTTTTTTGGCCTGGCATTGGTGAGAGTGTATAATCTGGATGGATATTAGTTTTCTAAACAAACATAACCTCTGATTGCATTAAAGAAGGAAATAAAGTTTAAACTTGTTCCCTTCCTTAAACAGCTTTACAAAACTAGCATTTGTTGAGTTCAAAATGGACATTGGGTCTGATGAGCAAAAATGATAGGAATGACAGAGCTATCCAAGTAATTATAATAAAATTTTTTGATTTTCTCAAATAATCATAGAGATAATTCATCAAAAATGTGGTGTCTCGGGCAGCTCATTTAAATATTAAATAGGAAGGGATAAATTAACATGTGCCTGTGGAAAGGTCCTTAACTATATAATTGGACTTTGACACCAAAGCTGGGTTTCATCAATATTTTTCATTTTGGAGACTTCTCTTGACCAGATGTTACCACTGTGAATACAGCAATTTGCAGATATCACCTCTTTACACAGAAGTTCAAAAATTCACAAAGAAAAAAGTAAATAAGAAGAAATCACCTATTTTGGTGAAACTACCATTTCATTGATGGTGAGCAGCTGGCATCAAGAATACTATGATGCACAGTCGGCCTGAATTGTGACCTGCATTAAAATATGTTATGATATGGGGAAGAAACCATAGGGTAAAACACTTGGCTTTATTTTTATTCAATGTAAATTCATAATATTGTGAGGGAATATAAGAAAGAAAAATTCCTAAAAGAAAGCTGACTTTCATCCTGAAATGCATAATGCAATCTCTAACTAGGACAAGAATTAGTTCTATGAAATAAAATATAATTTAAACATGAAAAAATTTTAGACATGAAAAAATTTCAATCGTATTTGCTTGAAAGACATCATTAGTAAGTAAGGTAGGGATGCAAGTATATTATGGTTTTTTACTCATTATATTAAAAGACATTTATAGCTTCCTGAGCTTTAAAAATCTCATGTTCTACAATCATACTATAAATGCAGTAGCATGATTAAATATAAGATGCAGAAATATATATTAGTAATTTAGATGCATAGCAAAGTGACTGTATTCTGGGCTGACACTCAGTACCAGGCATCTTTCCTTGATTGCAAGTAGCATCGAAGGACATCTGATATCTAGATACTAATAAAGACTTAGATTTTATCAGCTCATTGATGCAACTTAATTATTTATCAGACTATGTAAAAATAAGTTTGTGATTTTATAAAGAATCAACAAAAATCTCAATACTACTACTGGCACAGATAAACTCACAACCAGAATCAAAAGTCCACACTTGATTCTTGCATAATAAAACCCTGAGTTTGTTTTTTCTTTTAGATGTGAATACTGGTGGGTATTTTAGTATTATTAAAACTAAAAATCTGAGTCAAAAGGTATATTTCTATATCACTTGATTTTTTAAACCTGGGCCATGTTTTCACAGCTTCTCCATTTATACTGCTAACTTCGATAAATAGCTTAATTCTGGGAACTGTTATATTTTTGAAGCATATTAAAAAACAAATTTTAACAGAAGAGAGCAGTTCAGTGTAATATGTTGGAAAGAGAGAAGATCTCTTTCACACAGACTATGTACATGGAGATTTTATTTTGTTTTGTTGAAATCAACTTTAGTAACCTAAATTTGCCATGTGATCAAATGCACAGATTTTAATTTGATGAGATTTGACAAATGTGCTACATTTGAATAATCAAGATCATTCAAGTCTTTATCATTTGAGTCCTTAAAGTCCTTTAGAAGGTGGTATAGGCTTTGGGATTCTCCTCTGGGATGAGAGATATTGGTTGTGATCTGTTACCTTGGTGAGTATAAGGTACTGTTTCAAGGGCTTTTGCTTCGCCTCTCCTGTTACAATAGCTCTTATTCCATAGATCAAGGGATCAATGAAAGGGCTCTTCCAATGGCTAAGTACATCCACTCTGATTACATATTCAGAAATGAGGGAAATGCCCAGCAGGTAGGTCCATGAACCCAATAGTCTTCTTGTGAGATGGACCTGAGTAAATATTTCATTTATTGCCTAACCCTTATATATCTCTTCTGTAAGAAAGATACCATGACAGCACATTGGGGCTCAGGGTGTCATTAGCAACTCAGACTCAGCCAGTATCCAAACATACAGTTACTCAAGTAAATGGCCATAGGTCCTTTTGTAAAAGAATTGAGGTAATCACTACTATATAAACTTGTTGTGGTGTCACAGGGTCCTATCTCAGGGATATATGGACTTTCCTGGTGATGGGTTTTGTGTCATGTTGGTATTTTGATGGGGATTGCATTGAATCTGAAAATCACTTTGGGCAGTATGGACATTTTAATAATATTTATTCTACCAATCCATGATCATGGGATATTTTTCCATTTGTTTGTGTCTTCTGCAATTTCTTTCATCAGTGTTTTTTAGTTCTCCTTGCAGAGATCTTTCACTTCCTTGTTTAGTATATTCCTAGGTGTTTTATTTTCTTTGTAGTTATCATAAATGGTACTGAGTCCTTAATTTGACTCTCAGCTGGAAAATTATTAGTATTAATATATAGAAATGCTACTGAGTCATGTGTGCTGACTTTGTAACCTGAGACTTTGCTGAATTTATTTATGAGTTCTAGGAGTCTTTTGGTAGAGTCTTTAGGGTTTCTAGATACAAGATAATATCATTAGCAAACATGGAAAGTTTGATCTCCTCTTTACAAATTTGGATACTCTTTATTTATTTCTCTTGCCTGACTGCTCTGTCTAGGACTTCCAGTACTATGTTGAATGAAAGTGTTAACAGTGGGCACCTTTGTCTTGTTCCACTTCTTAGAGGGAATGTTTTCAACTTTTCCCCATTCAGTATGATGTTGGCTATTGATTTGTCATATATGGATCTTTAAATTTTGAAATATGCTCCTTCTATGCCTGGTTTGTTGAGCGTTTTTACATGGAAGTGTGTTGGATGTTACTGAATGTTTTTTGTGCACCTATTGAGATGATCATCTTTGTTTTTGTTTCTGTGGTGAATCATGTTTACTGATTTGTGTATGTTAAACCATCCTCACATTCCTGGATGAAACCCACTTGATCATGGTGAATTATCTTTCTGATGTGCTATTGAATTCAGTTTGCTAGTATTTTGTTGAGGATTTGTACATCTGTGTTCATAAGGGCTATTGGTCTGTAGTTTTCTTTTATTGTTACGTCCTTTCCTGGCTTTGGTATCAAGGTGATCCTGGTTTTGTAGAATGAGATACAGATGATTTCCTTCTTCTCAACATGCTAGAATAATTTCATAAGGAGAGGCACCAGTTCTTCTTTGTAGGTCTGCTAGAATTCAGCTGTGACTCTGTCTGCTCCATGTTTTTTTTTTTTTTTAATGTTGGCAGATTTTTTATTACTGCTTCACTCTCTTTCCTCATTATTGGATTGTTCAGGATTCCTATTTCTTCCTGATTGAGTCTTGGGATATTGTGTATTTCCAGGAATTTGTCCATTTCCTCTACATTTTCTAGTTTGCGTGTACAGAGGTTTTTATAGTATTCATGGATGATATTTTGTATTTCTATGGTATCAGTTATAATATCTCCTTTTTCATTTCTGATTTGTTTGAGTCCTTGTTTGAGTCCTCTCTCTTCTATTTCTGGTTAACCTGGCTAGTGGTCTATAGATTTTGTTTACCTTGTCAAAGAACCAACTTTTCGTCTTGTTGATTCTTTATATGGTTGTTTTGGTTTCCATTTCATTTAGTTCTGCTCTGAGCTTTATTATTTCTTTTCTTCTGCTAGCACTGGGTCTAGTTTCCTCTTCTTTTTTTTTTTTTTTTGTTCCTTGAGATGTTACCCCAAGTTGTTAATTTGGGATCTTTCTGTCTTTTTAATGTAGGCATTTAAGGCTGTGAACTTTTCCCTTCAGACTGCTGCTCCTATATCTCATAGATTTTGAAAGTCTGTGTCCCCCTTGTTGTTCAGTTTGAGAAATCTTTTGATTTCCATCTTTATTTCATTATTGATCCAACAATCATTCATTACCAGGTTGTTTAATTTCTATGACTTTGTGTAGAATTTATTGTTTCTCTTGGAATTGATTTCTTGTTTTATTCTCCTGTGGTCTGAGAAGATATAAGGCATGATTTTTTTTTTTTTTGAGACAGAGTCTCACTTTGTTGCCCAGGCTAGAGTGAGTGCCGTGGTGTCAGCTTAGCTCACAGCAACCTCAAACTCCTGGGCTCAAGCAATCCTTCTGCCTCAGCCTCCCGAGTAGCTGGGACTACAGGCATGCGCCACCATGCCTGGCTAATTTTTTCTGTATATATTAATTGGCCAATTAATTTCTTTCCATTTATAGTAGAGACGGGGTCTTGCTCTTGCTCAGGCTGGTTTTGAACTCCTGACCTCGAGCAATCCGCCTGCCTCGGCCTCTCAGAGTGCTAGGATTACAGGCGTGAGCCACCGCACCCGGCCTATGGCATGATTTTTATGTTTTTGAATTTGCTGACACTTGTTTTGTGAGCTAACATATTATTAGTCTTGGAAAATTTTCCATGTGCTGATGAGAAGAATATCCATACAGTAGTTTTTGCATAGAATGTTCTGTATATGCCTGTTAGGTCCATTTTTTCTGGAATCCCATTTAAGTCCAGTGTTTCTTTATTAATTTTCAGCCTCAGTGATCTGTCCTTTCTGTCATTGCGGTGTTGAAATCTCCAGCAAATATGATGCTTCTGTTTATTTCCTTACTTAGATCTAGTAGAATATGCTTTATGAATCTGGCAGCTCCTGTGTTAGGTTCATACATATATATCAAGTTATGTCTTCTTGTCAAATTTTTCCCTTTACAATTCCCTTTATTATATAATGGCCATCTTTGTCATTTTTTACCATTGTTAACTCACAGTCTACTTTATCTGATATGAGAATGGCTACACCTGCTTGCTTTTGGTTTTTATTTTCATGGAATATTTTTTCATCCCTTAAACTTCAGTTTGTATGAATTCTTTCAAGTTAGATGTGTTTCTTGAAGACAGCATATACTTGGCTTATGTTTTCTCATCAATTCATCCAGTCTGTATCTTTTAATTGGGGCATCAAGACTGTTCACATTCAGTGTTAGTAATGATATGTAGGATACTGTTCTGTCATCATGTTGGATGATACATTGTTGTTTTTGTTTTCCCTCTTGTGTTATTGTTTTATAAGATCTTTGAACTTTAACTTCCTGGTGTTTTTACATTGGTGGTTATTTATCAAGCTGTTCTAAGTATAATGCACTTTTGAGCATTTCCTGTAGGGCAGATCTAGTTGTGACAAATTCTCTTAGTGTTTGCTTGTCTGAAATAGTCATTATTTCTCATCATTTATGAAATTTAATTTTTCAGGATACAAAATTCTTGGCTGGCAGTTGTTCTGTTTAAGAGGACTGAAAATGTGGTCCTAGTCCCTTTTGGCTTGTAAGGTCTCTGTTGAGAAATCTCCTGTTAACCTGATGGGTCTTCTCTTGTAGCTTAGTTGTTGCTTTCTTCTTGCATCTTATAGAATTTTCTTCTTCATTTTGACTTTGGCCAGGTTGATGACTTATGTCTTGGAGATGTCTTATTTTCTATGACTCTTCCTAGTATTTAGTGACCATCTTGTATTTGTATATCTGAATATCTGGTGATACCAGAGAAGTTTTCCTCAATAATTCTCTGAATAAGTTTTCCATGCTTCTTGTTCTTTCTTATTCTCCCTAAGAGATCATTATAATTTACATATTGGCTTGCTTCACATAGTCCCATATTTCTCTGAGTGATTATTCATTCTACTTTATTCTTCCTTCCGCATCTCTTACTGACTGGATTAGTTTGAATGCCTTGGCTTCAAGCTCTGAGATCCTTTCTTTTGCTTCATCTAGCCTGTCATTGAAGCTTTCTGCTGTATTTTGAAATCCCCTAAATGACTCTTTCATTTCTTCATGTTCTGTTATATCCTTCCTTATGTTGTCTAGCTCTTGAGCAACTTCTTCATTTTTTCCATTGATGTCCTGAATTATTTATTTATTTATTTATTTTTGTCTACTTTTTATTGGCTTTCAACTTTCTCTGCAATCCCATTCATCCTGTTTCCTATCCATATTATGAATTCCATTTCTGACATTTTGACAATTTCCTTTTGGTTGGGGTCCATTGCTACAGATATCATGATCCTTTGTGGGTGTCAAACTAGTTTGTTTTTTCATGCCGCCAGATTTCTTTTATTGGTTTCTTCTCATCTGAAACCTCTTCTCTCAGTTCAGAGCAGATAGGTTTGTAGTGCATCAGTTCTCCTTTGCTGGGAACTCTCCCACTTAATGAAAAGAAGAGGTCCCTAGATGGCACTTTTGTGACCTACTCTGGAAGACTGACCTGGCAGGGGAGGGATCAATGCACTGAGAACCTATAATACACCTGCTTTCTGTTGGCCCCTGTGTTTTTCAGAGTCCAAGCCAGTGCTGGATGATCTTCATGTAGAGTAGTGGATTGTTCTCCAGGCCACTGCTGGAGGCTTGGGTAGGGGGCTAGCAGAGTCCCTTCATAAAGGCTGGTATTGTGGGAAATTTTTCTACCCAGGTTTCCCCATGACTTTGGCAGTGGCAGATGGGCAAGGCCATCTAGGCAGTGGTTTTGATGTTAGGGCTGTGGGAATTCTCTCCGCCCAAGTCCAGGTGCAATAGCGGCTCACAGCTAATGGGTCCCTTGTGGCATGAGGGCAGTTCCTACCACGCAGTGGGTGGGAAACTTGGGGGAAGGGCTATTGGGCCTAGTGGTAGCACTGAAGCCTCAGGGATGGGTCCATGGGGCTGGGTTACTGGGAGGCCAGGGCTCTTCTCCTGCCCAGATCCTGCTGAGGCAGTGGCCATGGGGTTTCTCAGGAGGCATTTGTGGCACCCGTTCTACTCTAATCTTTTGCAAGGGGGAATGGATGCTTGGCTTCTAGTCATGGACATATAGAGTATATGCTTTCCCTGCCCTCTCCTTGGCCCTACTGGAACAAAGCAGAGGTGGCTGCAGCAAAGCTGAGCCCCGTGTAGGCTGTGCACTCTGAGAGCTCAGAATAGTGTCAGTTGCAGCAATATGAGAATGGAAGCCACCAGGTCCCTGCTGTGCTCACTATCCCAAGCAATTTTGATGCACAGACTCTAAGTAGCTCCCTGATCAGTCTGGAGATCTACAGTGGTGGTGGTTGGGGGGTGGGAGGGTTGGCTTACCACAGCTCAGGCCACAGTGTCTGCAGGGGAAGTGTGAAGCCCAAATATTCTTTCTAACTCATTTCCCATGTGTAGATGCCTGTCCCAGGTACCTTTGGATCTTGCAGAATGGATTGCCCCATCACCTTCTCCTTTGCTGTGAATGTTCCCCGTCGCCTCTCCAGTGATTCACAATACTTTGTTCAAGACGGCCCATCTGTAGGTGGGCATCCACCTGCAACTTTTGATCCTCTCCTTGAGTCTGATACATGTAAGCTGCTTCTAGTCCGCCATCTTGCCCATTATATTTTTATACTATCATTTTTGCCTTTTTCTTTTTTTCTTCTCTTTGATTTCTTAGTTTCTAAAAGGATATGTTAAAAATCTCTAACTGCAATGGTTAATGTATTTATTTTTCCATGCATTTCTGTTAGCTGTAATTTTATATATTTGGAGGCTGTATTATGAATTATATCCTCATCATGTTCTTTATTCTTTATTAACCAGTATATAAAGACCATCTTTGTCTCTTTTGATCATTTCTGGTCTTGAATTCTATTTTCTGAAATATTAGCGCCTAAAGATGAACTATATGCCGCCTTTAAAAAAAAAAAAAGGATGTGATCCAAATATGCTGACCTCTGCTGTGAAGTCTTTTGAGTAAAGGCTCCATTTTAACACTGAATAAGAAAATAATTGCTTTTTAAAACACAAGTGTGTGCTATGAAGAGACAACCTTGAAAATGGATACTTGAAAATTTTGTTTGTTGTTTTAGATTTTGGCTACCCATAATATTGCAGAAGGAAACTTTATTACACAGAGTAACCCTTTGACTTCTTTCAAGCCTCTAACTCACCCTTCTCCAGGGGAGAACTAATATTCCCTCCTGGTGAATGTGGGAGAAAAGATTGGGCATGCATGTCACAGCTTCATCTCTAATTTGGGTGTATATCCTTTAGCATGCAACAAAATTAGCAAGAAGAACCAAAGTTCTAGGAGTTAGTTCAACTAAAGAGGTAGTAGGAAAGCAAGCTGGTTTGATTGCTTACTTTAGCCACATTTTTATCTTAGGTTTATTAGGAGTAAGTCTGATATGTTAATCAGTACAATATTTGCATTTATATTTTAAGTTGTTCCAAACTTGGTGAGGAATAAAAGAGTATCATTATTATTCCTTAGGCTCCTCAAATTCTGTAATGGAAATGAAAAACACATATTGTGATTGCTATATTCCCAATGTTGGTGAATAATTAATTGGCTACAAGTATTTGATGACAGCAACAAAAATGACAGTGTAAGTGGGTAGCTAGCATTTTCCTTTTGGTTTCTAATACTTCTGAATACAGGAAATTATATGATGGTACTTGATCCTTGAAGATCTGGAATCCTGGGAAAAAGAATGAGAAAAATAGAAATCTGAAAGGATAAATGAGAAAGCCTGAAGATACATTATCTATCTATCTATCTATCTATCTATCTATCTCTTATTATAATCTACCATCACACTGCCTTAATATCTCTTCTAATAATGGAAATAGCCTATTAATTTACTATCTAATTTATGCATTCTGGCATAAGAGTTAAAATAGGCCCCTGGCATTCTTCCAGCTATATGGAATAGCTGAAAGTTATCATAGATATAAATTTTTTCTCTTTGTAATAGGTTAAAGATGGCAAAAGATTCTTTGATACTTCTTTGACATTCCTCTCATTGAGAAGTGTGGGGTCTATGTTTCTCCTCAAAACTCTAGAATGCCTTGATGACAGATATGTCTCTTAGAACATTCCTTCTTGGAACCCTACACAAGTACATAAGAAGTCTGACACTGTTATGCTGTGAGGAATCCCGAGCTAACCACATGAAGGGCCTAGAGAGAAGAACTGAGGGACCCAGCTGATAAACAAAACCAATCTGGCACTGATGAAGCCATCTCAGTCATCTCTAACTGCTGAGCCTACCCATTTTGAGGCCTTAGATATCCTGGAGAAGATACCAGTCATCCCTAATGTGTTCTGCCCAAATTTCTCACCCACAGAAGCAAGAACATAATAAAATAATTGCTGTTCTATGTTTGGCTAGGGGGAGATGTGTTTTATAGTAATATATAATGGAACAATCATTAAGTTAGAATCTGTATATGCATGTAGACACATACATATATATTTTTTAAAGAAAATATCTAAAATTGATTTCAATAATCCATTCAATTTTTGAGTTATAATTATCTGGAATTTATAATATCATGCATGCATATAGCATTATAATAATTTTCAAAGAAATTACATTGTCATTCAATTTAATTAGTATCCTAATTTGGCAAATACCTAGAAGCAAACTAGCATCTCAACTAAGATCTAAAAACATGGGTCTCCAAATTCTCAGTCTGGTGATCTTTCTACCAAACTACATTGCTTTATTCACCTTTTATGTTTTGTAAGCCCTATATTTTTAGAATGGACCTGTGTAAAAGACACTGATTCAGAAATCCTGTTCTCTCTTGAAGTGTTACCTAGTACTGGTCTCTTCTTAGAAGAATCTATCATCAGACACAACAATGGATTTTACTTAAATTTTTTTAAAAGTAATTTTAATGAGTAATATTACAATTCATTAAAACAAAGCATAATGTTTTGAAAATCATTTATACAAATATACAGCATACTTATAATTATGAAAGTCCTCATGGGAAAAAATTACAACATAATTTTGGTAGGTCTGTTGCAGGAATTTGTCTATTTTTTGACATATCTTTTTGACTAAAGAGTGCTTCTATTGGAGAAAAACTATGTCTTTAAAAATGCAATATTTAGGCCGGGCACGGTGGCTCAAGCCTGTAATCCTAGCTCTCTGGGAGGCCGAGGTGGGCGGATCGTTTGAGCTCAGGAGTTCGAGACCAGCCTGAGCAAGAGCGAGACCCCATCTCTACTATAAATAGAAAGAAATTAATTGGCCAACTAAAATATATCTAGAAAAAAATTAGCCGGGCATGGTGGCACATGCCTGTAGTCCCAGCTACTTGGGAGGCTGAGGCAGCAGGATTGCTTGAGCCCAGGAGTTTGAGGTTGCTGTGAGCTAGGCTGACGCCAAGGCACTCACTCTAGCCTGGGCAATAAAGTGAGACTCTGTCTCAAAAAAAAAAAAAAAAAAAAAAAAAATGCAATATTTAGGTTATAAAATGAGTGAACTAAGTTATGCAAATGTTCTCTACATTTTAAGGTAGGATTATAGAATAGAACTAGGTGATGATGTGCCTGAACAAAAAGAAAAATAAATAAATTGTGGGCATCTAATTAGTATCAATAGTGACTTTAATTCTAATTGGGAAAGGGTCTCCCTTTTTTAAGATCAGATATAGTACTGACGAGTAACTCCTCTCCTGCTGCTAAATTGTGAGGTTCAAAAGACTACCAGGTGGCTTTTATCAATGCATGAAAAGCAAAGGATTTTTGCCTCAATTAAATGGTACTTTTCCAAATCTAGGTACGGGGGATTTAGGCATTGAAGCTCCTAAGTCACATTAATAGGTGTGACTAGATTTCCACTTACCAATTAAAAATGTACTTTTTTAGCTGTGTAAACAATGACTCACAGGGTTTTGATTTCCTGTTAGGTAGAGTGACATAAAAAGTCAAATAAAAGCTTCATGGTTAGCCAGTTCTAGCTTATTACATTGCTGCATTAAATAGCCATGCAAACAGAATTGTCCATCCATCCCCTTGAGATATAGATTACTTTGTGATTACTCAAAGCGGCCACTACAGGTCACTCTTACTCCATTTTCTCAGCCCAGTTTTGCAACCTGGGTTCGGGTACAAATTTGTGAAACTTCATCTTTGTGCTAGCAGAGGATGCACTTGGGATAGAATGTTTAGGGGCCAAGAAACACAATTAGCACTTCTATACAGCTTCAGAAAGAAACCAAACTTACCTGTGTAAGTGGTTTGAGTCAGAAAGTTTGTGCTATATCTCCATGTTAATGCATTTTGTAGGAAAGTTATCAAAATTCATAAAAAGTTGAGTTTAAAGTAAATACAGGGCAGATGTGAAACTTAGTCATTATATGTTGGCCCAGAATGAAAATGCTTTATTTGAAAGAGAAATAAGTCATTTTTAGGAAACACATTTAAGACCTCAAACCATTGCTGAGTTAATAAATCCTATTTGGAGAGTAGAGAGGGGAGAGGAAAGGTTGAAAATAGCACTTGCCAAGAATTCATTGGCTTAAATCATCTATAAAAGTAATGGCATCACATGTAGGAACCATTTTCTTTTTACACATAAATGTTTGGGATATTCAGAAAATGTTCATATTTAAGAATCTTGGATTTCTTAGGTAAGAGAGCATTTTTTTTCTGCACAATTTACAGGAAACTCACTTTCAATAGCCAGTATAGATACTTAATATTACTACTAATAACATGAATACAAATTAAAACAATTAAACAACCATTATTTAATTTAAAAAGAAAAAAATTAAATGGGAAAATATCAAGTATTACGATTGCAGAAAATCAAGGTCACATTTTGCTGGGCTTTTAAATAGACACTGTCATTTGGCAATAACTAGTAAAAAGAATGTGTATTCTTTTGGGCCTAACATTTTTACCTCTAGCATTTACTTTAAGGAAACATTCACTTATTTGGTCAAGAAGGTATGTGAAATAAATTACAGCAAAAAACGTAGCCCAACCCAAAGTCAATTATTGAGAGAATGGCTACATTATTCCATAACTCAGAATATCATTTATTAGTTACAAAGAATTCTTTTCTAAGATCTTTGACCAATGAACAAATCAAATTCCATTAGATAAGCAGAGTACAATGGTATTAATTTTTTTAAAAAATCCCAAAATGAAAATTTAGATTGAACCATAGGAAATTGCCTTTTTTGTAGTTTAACTGAGTAGTTTAACTCAGTTTAGCTGAGCAAAGAAGGCAAAGAAGGCAATTTCATATGGTTCAATCTATACAAAGAAATAATGAGAAAGTAAACTAATTCTCTCCTCCCCACAGTACTCAGGATTAGGAGTGGTGATATGAGGGGATTTTTAGGTAGTTTTAAAATATTTTTTGCAAGCAAAATGTTTTCATGGACTAGGTAAATAAAAATTAATATTTTGAGTCATTAACTTGTGAAATTATTAAATTGTTAAGATACATAGCAAAAGGAAGTACCTGCAATATTTCTCATTAGGTATTA
The DNA here is from genome assembly GCA_008750895.1 of Mirza zaza. Taxonomy (NCBI): domain Eukaryota; kingdom Metazoa; phylum Chordata; class Mammalia; order Primates; family Cheirogaleidae; genus Mirza; species Mirza zaza. Next base: position 4,923 of record VSMD01027937.1, on the reverse strand, counting down.
ATAGTTTTCACATATACATTACAAACAAACGAGCATGAAGAATTGCAATCTTCCTTTTATCTTGCAAAGCAAAGCAGCTGACCTGACCCTGACGACTAAAGAAATTTTATATTTTATGTGACTTGATAAATGTTTTTTAAGAAAGTAACCAAGAATTAGTCAAATACTTTTAGTCTCATTTAAAAAATACTGAACTGAATCAATTTAGTAATTCTGTTTTGTAAGGAATTAATCCATTAGAGTAAATATAGCAAATTTTTAAAAATATGGGTGTAACATATTTAAATTTTCTTAACAACAATGTATTTAGTCATGATATTAAACAATTCCTTGCATATGAACTCTTACTGATATAATAAACTGTCAAAAGCCGTAGAGATTATGAAATTTTAAATTGTGATTACCCTAGAAATCTTTCATAAGTCATTATCAGTACAGAACACACACACACATACACACTCACATGTATCCAGCTGGTATGCTGTAATAAACATTCATCAGCTATTAATGTAAGATCACCAAATATACAGAGGGTTCTATCCCTCTGTATCTTCATAATAGCTGCCATAATAGTGAGAAATTTTCCTTTTAACTTCTATTTCCATTCTTGTTGCCCCAGTTCTGACATACATTTTCTATTCTAATTCTCTCTCTTTATATATGTGTATATAAATTATTTGTATATTTTACATATATGCATACACACACACACACACACATATATATATATATATATTAGCATGTGAGGCAAAATATTAGGCATTGCTGTTAGCAGATGTCAACGGAAGTCAACCTGCCCATCAATATGCTGGATAAGAGTAGATTGAAGTTCTAATTTAGGTCATGTAGAAAAAGCCAACATCTTCCCAAGACATACGAAAATTTATACAGTTGACTTTATATGCTCATCTCTAACTTAGATCTTTTTCTTGTGTAAATTATTTTAGTTATGTCTCAAAAAACTTTTCATTCATGAGAAATGAATTTTGACCTGTCCCTTTCGTACTTACACATAAATCCCAACAATAACATGAATATTATAGATGTTTCTAATGATTTAGAAAGGTAGCAGGGTGCATAATCACAACTTGTAATGATCTTTAAAGAATATGTTATGCATTCCTTTTCCAAAAGTTTCCCTTTTTATTTCCTTCCCCTTGGGGTCCAACATCTCTACCTATTTTCTACTCCTTCCAACCACTTTTATAATTCTAACAATCACAGTTACCTACCATTCTATTTGGCAGAGAACTTCAACTCTCGCCAAAATCTTTTCCGAAAATCATCTCAACATTCACCTTTGCCTATCCCCATCTTCCAGATGAACAATGTCATTTCTTCTTCTTTCCCTACATCAAAATAACTATAATCCTGAAAAAAGGATTCCATTTTGATAATGACATAGCCTATAACTCAGACTTTATATTCTTACTGGTCAAGGAAACATTGAAGATGTGATGTAATAAACTGTGTGAATCAATTGAAAATCTGACAAAATGGAATGTGCTCTGGTGAAAACAGTTTATAATAGAAACTACTGTGAAATTTCCTTTTGTAAAATCTTTAACAATTAGACAAAGTACTGTAAGTGTTAGTATGATAGATATAGAAGCTGAAGCAGAGAGTAGGTTAAGTAATTTGCCCAAAATTATACAATCAGTGAGTGACAGAGCTTGGGTTAGAACCCAGGCCCCTGACTTGAGAATCTACAGTCATAATCATAACAGGGATTTACATGCAAATGCCTAGAGAGACTAGGCAGGCAATGAAAACTGTGTGAATTGGACTGGCTAAATCTAAGGTCCACTTTGGGTAGGTGGAATCACCGGCCAATTGAAAAGGCCACTCACTAACAAATCATATTAGTAGCTGGAATACATTTAATACTTATTCAAGTGAGAACAAAGGCAAGATCTCACATATAATCTAAGTTGCTTAGTTATAGATATGCGAACAAAACTCTCTTTTCCAAGTTCCTTAAAATGGTTAGTCCCTCCTCTTCTACTCTTAGTGAAGTTCTAAATTTCTTTGAAGACTCACATACAAGGTTTCTGCAAGCTCAGAAGATCTTAGGTTTAATTCGAATTATATTCTAGCTCATTCGAATGTGCTAATGTTCTCTTTTTTAAACTTATGACATTTTCTTTTTGTCTTTTATAATCTTAAATTTTACTATGTCCACACAGGTTTTCTTTATGCCTTTTCTTGGCATGCTATGAATTCTTTCAACCAGAGATTTCTACTCTTTTATTAATTCTGGGAAATAGAGCTCTGATATTTCTTCAACTATTTCCTTCTCTTAATTTTTTTTCTTTCTAGGAATTTTATTAAGAATTTTTGTACTTATTTTATCCTACATATCATTTAACTCTTCTTTAAGTTTTATATTCATTTATTCTTTTCTGTTTTTTTTTCTGGAATTTTTCTCAAACTAATCTTCTAATTTTGTAATTCGTGGATTATTTATACTACTTATTATATCCTTTATTATTTATACTACTTATTATATCCTTTATCCTTTCAGCTATTACATGTTTCACACATAATAATATTCCTGCTTGGTTTTTTTTATGGATTCTTATTCTTGTTGCCTATTTTAGATAGTTCCTCTTAACTTTTTTATTTATGTTTATTTTTCATTATTTGATTCTGTGTTCTATTTTCTCTATTTTCAGTGGAATATGAGGTCCAATTTATTTGTAGTTTTGAAATAGTTAAATCTTTTTCTCTCTCTCTTCTGGTGCCTGTGAGCTCATATTGCCCTGAGGTTATTGTATAATCTATCTAGAAATGCACAAAGGGGTAGGGAGGTGAATCCTGAAGTTCTTGCTAGTTCAGCATTTTGGTAGAAATTGGTAGTGAAACCTTATTTCTACTCTTTCTGTTCAATTTTCCAGATATTATAGAGACTATATGCTCTGATCACAAAGCAATAAATTTAGCAGTTAATAATAAAAAGATAAGTAAAATTATCTTTTACTTGGAAATTTTAAAAAATGCCAACTAACTCATGAGTTAGAATGAAATCAAAATTGACAATTTAAAGAGCTAGAAGTATATGATCATAAAATACTACCCATCAAAATGTATAGGACTGCATAAGCCATACTTTAAAGAAATATTTTTTAAATGCATATATCAGAAATTAAGAAATGCTGAATATTAATGAGCTAAATGTCTAACTCAAAATGTAAGAGAATGAGAAACAAAATATACCAAAAAAATAATGGAAGGAGAGAGAAAATAAAAATGACAGCATAAATCACAAAATAGAAAACAAAGGTATGATAAAGTAACAAAAATGCAATATAGTAGATCAATAAAACCAAAATGTTCTTTTTTGGGTAAAAAATAACCAAATATGGAAATACTTGACAAGACTAATAAAGACAAAAAGAAAAAAGAACAAATATTGTGAATGGAAAATATTACATGACTAAATATAAAGTAGAAAATTAAAAGATAACAGGAAAATATGCTCAATATCAATGTTGTAAATTTATTCAAAACAAAAATACTTTGAAAACTATAACTCATCAAATCAGAATCAAGAAGAAATGAAAAGCTGCATAGTTCTGAAACTACTAATAACTTAAAATAGTAGTTAAACAGAAATAGTCCCCCAAATAAAACTTCAGGCACGGATAGTTTCCTTTGGCTATTTTATTTAACTTGTATAGGATAGATGACCTCTAATGTATAAAAATTAAAAGTCCACACTCCTAGAATAAAAGCGATTGTTCTATGGTCATTATAACAAGTAAGTATCAAAAGTGGCTTCAAACATATTTAGTCAATCAATGACAACTCCTTTCAGTCAACCTGTGTCTGAAAACCAGCCAATCAGTGACAGCCTTACACCTTGAATATCAGCCAATTGGCAACAGACTCATTACAAATCATGTCTGAAACTGACATTAACCTACTCTTACTTATGTGGTCAACAATAATAAATACACTTCAGTAAGTAACAGAAAATACTTCAAAGACTAGTAGCAACCTACTCTTGCCTCCGTCACCAATATAAACCACGCTCCAGGAATGTCAACAACCCGTACCTGCCCCTAGGTCAATACAAAACAAAATAAACTCCTTGCCTAAACTCTATATAAGATTAGCAGTTTCTCAACTATAATGAGATTGAAAGAAACCACAGATAAATTATTAGAAATAATAGGAAAGTTTAGCAAAGTGGAAGGATATGAGATTAATATATAAAACCAATTATATTTGCATATACTGGTTGCAGCCAAGAGATCATTAACAAGTAATTTTGTGATCAATCACTATATGATTTCTAGCTTAAAATGAGTGGCTTTGTAATTTTAAAAATTGTACTTCACTTTCTGTACACTTTGTTCAAATTAGTATTTCTAGTATTTACTGTTTATAAAAATTAAAACTAGAAAAATGAATAATTATATCAATAGATAATATTCATCAAAAAGTAAATAAATAATTGAAAAAAGTACATGTCATCTCACTAAGAAATCCATTTCCAATAATATTTTACTTATATTTAATATGATATAGCAAATCTTAGAAAATATAAATGTCATTTGTGTGATTTTGTTATTATATTTATAATAATAAATACAATGATAACTCAACCCACTCCAGTAAACCCAAACCCCATTCTTTCTTTTGCCCAGAGAGACCACCACTCTCTGTCTATGCTTCAGTTACCTCTGCTGAGCCTTGGAAAGTGTCCCTAGGCAGAAAGCCAGAGTGAACTTGGAGGTCACTCCATATGTTTCCTTTCTTTCAAGGATCACAGCCTGGAGTTATTTGTGGTCCAATGCTTAAAAACAGTTGCTTCATATATTTTGTCCAGATTTATAGTTATTTGTTCAAGAGTAAGCTGATACCTGCTACTCCCTTACGGCTGCAAACAGAAGTCAACAGTAATGTTTTTACATGTCA
>VSMD01027934.1:0-16007 GCA_008750895.1 Mirza zaza | reverse complement strand
CTCTCACCTCATTCATTTTCTCAGTGGTTATACCTCAGTGTTCACCTGACAATTCACCATTAGCATCTATGATCACTCACATGCACTTTTATTGTTCTCTGTAGCACCTTGGGAAGAAAGAGGCAAAGGGCCGTCTTTCACTTTTCACCTGTTCTTTTTTATTTCTTTGCTAGAAATAAAAAATCTCAAAGGAGGTTAACATAGAAAGCAAATGGTTTTTTGCAGCCTTGGGTAGGAATACTGGCAATAATTACTGGCTATGTAACCTTGAGCAAGTTACTTCACTTTTCTGTGCTTCCTCATCTGTAAAGTAGAGATAATAAACCCTGCTTCATAGGGTTGTTGTGAGCAACCAACTGTTTATTAAATCTATCATCTATTAATCATGTATATATCTATCTCATACAGCTGTATCTGTCAACCTATAACTAGAATTATATATCTATTGCTATCTTTTTCTATATTTATATTCTTAATTCTATATCTCTCTACATGGTAAATGTTTAATTAATGACATTTAAGGTAACACTAATAATAATAGAGGGAAATCAGCATTTGATATAACTATATAAGCAATATTCCTTTTCTCATGCTCTTCTTTGCATAAAACTTCATGAAATCTGTTTCTTAAAAAATAGAAAACCTACAAAATGGAAGAAAATATTTGCAAACAAGACATATGAGTAAGAGTTGATATCCAGAGTATATAAGGAACTCAAACAACTCATTATCAAGAAAACAACCTGATTATAAAATGGACAAAGAACCTAAACAGACATTTCTGAAAAGAAGACATACACATGGCCAACGGGTATATGAAAAATGTTCAATATCATTAGTAATCAGAAAATATGTAAATTAAAACCATAATCAGATATTACCTCACACCTGGTAGGATGGCTATTATCAAAAAGATGAAAGATAATGAGTATTGGCAAGGATATGAAGGGGAAAAAAACCTGTACACTGTTGGTGGGAATGTAAATAGCACAGTTATTATGGAAACCAGTATGGAGGTTTCTCAAGAAACTAAAATAAAACTACCTTATACTCCAGCAATCTCACTGCTAGGTTCAGAGGCAAAGGAAATGAAATCAGTGTGTACAAGAGATGTTTGTACTTGCATGTGCATTGCAGCATTATTTACAGTAGCAAAGAGATGGAGTCAAATTAACTGTCCACGAATGGATGAATGAATTTTTTAAAATGTATATATATACAGTGGAATACTATTAAGCCTTTAAAAAGAAGGGAATCTTGTCATTTTTGACAACATAGATGAATCTGACATTCATTATGTTAAGAGAAATAGGCCAGGTATAAAAAGAAAAATATCGCATTTTCTCACTTCAATGTGAAATCTAAGAAAGTTGAACTCACAGAAGCTAAAAGTGGAATCATGCTTACCAGGGATGAGTGTTGGAGAGATTCGAGATATGTTGGTCAAAGAATACAAAATTTCTATTAGACAGGAGAAATAAGTTCAAGAGATCCATTATACAACCTGGTGAAAAAATTTTTTAAAAAAGTAGAAATCTGAACTTTATTTAGAAAGGCCTTAGAGATATTCTCTTTGAGATTCTGGAGGTATTGGATATTTTTCTGTTATATTAATAGAAGTGTGCCATACGTCGAAATGCTAACAGTTGAAGGTTAAAAATGTATCTTGGCCAGACGCGGTGGCTCAAGCCTGTAATCCTAGCTCTCTGGGAGGCCGAGGTGGGCGGATCCTTTGAGCTCAGGAGTTCGAGACCAGCCTGAGCAAGAGCGAGACCCCATCTCTACTATAAATAGAAAGAAATTAATTGGCCAACTAATACATATAGAAAAAAAAAAATTCGCCGGGCATGGTGGCACATGCCTGTAGTCCCAGCTACTTGGGAGGCTGAGGCAGCAGGATTGCTTGAGCCCAGGAGTTTGAGGTTGCTGTGAGCTAGGCTGATGCCACGGCACTCACTCTAGCCTGGGCAATAAAGTGAGACTCTGTCTCAAAAAAAAAAAAAAAATGTATCTTCCATTAAATCAAAAGTGCTTGAATTAATGATTCTGGAAACTTCTGAACTTAAAATTGGGTAGATATAAAATCATGTTTCACTTGGTAGGGATATAAAATTTCTTCTAGTGCCATGTAAAGTTCTGTTTGAATCTTTTTGGAGTCTTCTTTCAGTGGTGAGTTCTCTGAATGCCTGTGAGCTGTTTGTTCTACGTATTACTTATGTATAATAAGTAATGGGTTATGACTCCTGTTCAGTAATCCACTTGTCTGGATTTAAATCCTGCTTTAACAAGACATTGAGGATTTCATTTAATCCCCCATTAATCAGTTTCCTTATCTTTAAAATAAATAATCTTATCTAGCTCATAAAATTTTGCGAGGATTAAACAAGTTAATATATATAAAGTACTAAACATATAGAAAATACTCATTAATTATATTTATTATGAATTTTATTTTCTTAGAGATTTTTTTACTGTGACAAAAGAGAAATCAAATTTAGTGTATGCATACTGTACTTGTGCTGAGTATATATTTTTAATATATTATAAATGATTTATATCAACTCAAATCAAATTGGCAATTTCCCCACTTTTTCGATTGGATATAGGAACACTGAATAAGAAAGAAAAATTTATTTTTCACATATATTTGTTACATTTTCATTTTTAGTTGTTATAGGCATATAATAGTTGTATATTTTTATAGGGTACATATGATGTTTTGACATAGGCATACAGTGTGAATTAATAAAATCAGCGTAATTGGGGCACCCATCACCTCAGGCATTTAACATTTGTGTTAGGTAGAGTCCTGTTTCATTCTTTATTTCAAAGTATACCCTAACTTATTGTTGATTACAGTCACTTTTTAATGCTATTAAGTATTGTTCATTCTATTTAACTATATTTTTATACCCATTTTTATATCCACTCTCACTTTATTCCCCCTTCCCTGCTACTGTTCCTAGTGTTTGGTAGCCATCATTCTACATCTGTCTTCATGAGATCAATTGTTTTTAATATTTAGCTCACATATGTGTGAGAACATGTGAGATTTGTCTTCCTGTGCTTGGTTTATTTCCCTTAACATTGTGTTCTCCAGTTCCATCCATGTTGTTTCAAATGGCAGTATTTCATACTTTTTTGTGGCCATGTAATATTTGTTTGTGTATATCTACCACAATTTCTTTATCCATTCATCCACTGATGGACATTTAGGTTCATTCCATATCTTACCTATCATGAATAGTGCTGCATTAGAAATGGGAGTGTAGATATCTTCTTTATATACTGAATTCCCATCCTTTGAATATGTACCCAACAGTGGGATTTCTGGCTCATAAGGTAGTTCTATTTTCAGTTTTTTGAGGAACCTCCATACTATTTTCTGCAGTGGTTGCACTTATTTATTAATACATTCCCACCAACAGTGTATGAGGTTTACCCTTTCTCCACATCCTCACCAGCATTCATCACTGCCTATCTCTTTGGTAAAAGCCATTTTAACTGGGGTGACATGATATCTCATTGTAGTTTTGATTTGCATTTTTCTGATGACTAATGATGTTGAGCATTTTTTATATACCTATTGGCCATTTGTATGTCTTCTTTTCAGAAATGTCTATTCAGATCTTTTGCCCATTTTTTGATTGCATTATTTTTTCCTATCAAGTTGTTGAAGCTCCTTAGATATTCTAGTTATTAATTCCTTGTCAGATGGGTAGTTTGCAAATATTTTCTCCCTTTCTGTGGGTTATCTCTTACCTTTGTCGATTGTTTCTTTTGGTGTGTAGAAGCATTTTAGCTTGATGTGATCCCATTTGTCTAATTCTGCTTTGGTTGCCTGTGCTTTGAGGATATTATTCAAGAAGTCTTTGCCAAGACCAATGTCCTAAAACATTTCTTTTAGTAGTTTCATAGATTCAGGTCTTAGATTTAAGTCTTTAATTCATTTTGATTTTATTTGTGTATATAGTGAGCAATAATGGTCTGATTTCATTCTTCTACATGGGGATATCCAATTTTCCCTGCACTATTTATTGAAGAGACTGTCCTTTCTCCACTGTATGTTCTTTGCACTTTTGTCAAAGATAAGTTCACTGTGGATGTGTGGATTTATTTCTGGGTTCTCTATTCTGTTCAATTAGTCTATATGTCTGTTTTTATGCCAGTATCCATGCTGTTTTGGTTACTACAACTTCATAATATAATTTGAAGTCAGGTAATGTGATTCCTCCAGTTTTATTCTTTTGGTTCAGGCTGACTTTGGCTATTCTGGGTCTTTTGTGGTTCCATATAAATTTTAGAATTATTTTTTCTATTTCTCTGAAGAATGTCATTGGTATTTTGATGGGGATTGCATCGAATCCTATAGATTGCTTTGAGTATTATGGACATTTTAAGAATATTGATTCTTTCAATCCATGAGCATGGAATATATTTCTATTTATGTGTCTTCTTCACCTTTTTCATTATTATTTTATAGTTTTATTATACAGCTTTTTCACTTCTTTGGTTAAGTTTATTCCTAGATATTTTTATTTTATTTTAGTTTTAGCTATTGTAAAAGAGATTATTTTTTGGTTTCTTTTTCAGATTGTTTGCTGTTGGCATGTAGAAATGCTACTGATTTTTGTATGTTGATTTTATATACTGCAATTTTACTAAATTTGTTTATCAGTTCTCATAGTTTTATGTGGTGTCTTTAGGGTTCTGTATATGTAAGATCACATCATCTGCAAACAAGGATAATTTGATTTCTTCCTTTCCAATTTGGATGTCTTTTATTTCTTTCTCTTGTCTGATTGCTTTAGCTAGAACTCCCAGTACTATGCTGAATAACAGTATTAAAAGTAGGTCTCCTTGTCTTGTTCCAGATTTGAGAAGAAAGGCTTTCACATATATTTTTGAGTAGACATTGAACCAATTTGGGGATTGCTTAGATTTCTTTGGATAAGGAACATCTGAGAAAAACCTGTGTGATATCTTTGACTAAATTGCTTTTAATTATGCCAGCTATAACATTCCTCTGCTCCATGATTCAATAATCATTTGAGCTTTTTCGCGTCCTCGTTTCCAAGATGACAAAGAAAAGAAGGAACAACGGTCGTGCCAAAAAGGGCCGTGGCCATGTGCAGTCTATTCGCTGCACGAACTGCGCCCGATGCGTGCCTAAAGACAAGGCCATAAAGAAGTTTGTCATTCGGAACATAGTGGAGGCTGCAGCTGTCAGGGACATAGCTGAAGCGAGTGTCTTCGATGCCTATGTGCTTCCCAAGCTGTATGTGAAGCTACATTACTGTGTGAGTTGTGCCATTCACAGCAAGGTAGTCAGGAATCGTTCTCGGGAAGCCCGCAAGGACCGAACACCCCCACCCAGATTTAGAACTATGGGTGCTGCCCCAAGACCTCCACCAAAGCCTATGTAAGCAGTTGACTCCTTGAGGACTGAAGAAAAACTATCCGGTGGAAAAAAATAAAATGGAGATTATACTTAATATAGCATGTTGAATATGTCTGGGCCAGATAGAGTGGAAGTTTGTGTTATACCAGGTGTTCAAGTGTGAATTGTCACATGTTTTCCTTTGAAAGAAAGCTAATCTGTGTGAATTAAACTTTAACTCTTGCAGTCTTAGAAAAAAAAAAATAATCATTTGATCAGTGAATGAAAGCCCCTCATGTAAAATGTCTGTAAACATCAGCAAGTACTGGATAAACACCCTAAATGTGACAGACATCTCAAATTATTGCTAAATATAGCAAATATTATTGGACTTAATGTCAGATGAGACACCAAACTGTGACTGAATTAGTGTCTATTATCATTAACATTGTATAAAATTTATTTACATAACACAAAAGAAAGAAAATGAATTTTTGTTGTTTGTTTTCTCTTTCTCAGTTCAAACAAAAGTCTCTGGTACTCATCTTACATTCAGTGTGTGCATTTTTGTGCCTCAAAAGAATTCATTAGAGCTGCAGTTCCAACCCCCGGGCCACAGGGCTCTGCTGTTCCTCCTCTCCCCCAATTTGTGGAAAAATTGTCTTCTATGAATCAATCCCTGGTGTCAAAAAGGTTGAGGTCTGCTGCATTAGAGTACCATAGTTGATTTTTTTGAGCATAGCACCATTTACCTGAGATTAGAATCAGATCAGGAATGCTCTTGTGGTGTCAGACAGATTATCTTCCATTATGATACTCTTCTATAATCTTCTATCTTGATTTCTTAGCATGTGAATAAATACCAGTGAATATCCATGGAACACGCAGTCTTTGTTCTATGTCCTATAGGTCGGGTTTTTCCCAATGCCTGGAAATGACAGAAGTTACACATTTCTCTAGCCAGTGATTATTTAAATAATATTTGTATCAAATATAAACTGCCTAGAGTATTTTATAAGAAATGAGCAAAATAAAAATCATAATTTTAAACTTTATTAAAAGAAAACAGTACAGTGATAGATTTAGTAGATGGAATTATATAGGAAGTATGGTTTTTCTTAACATATTTTATTTTTCCAAGTAGTTTTAAGTTTGCAGAAAAATAAGTGGAAACTACAGCATCTACATATACTCCTGTACACCCCTCACATTTTCCCCTGTTAACATTTTGTGTTAGTGTAGTACATTTGTTAGAATCAATGAGCCAATATTGATACATTGTTATTAACTAATGTTCATAATTTAAATTTGGGTTCCTCCTTTGTGTTCTACATTCTATGGGTTTTAACAAATGTATAATGGCATATAGCCACCATATGGCATGATACAAAGTTGTTTCACTGCCCTAAAAATCTTCTGTTTTCCACCTATTCATCCCTCCCTCCCTCCCCAGAGATCCTGATAACCATGGTCTTACTATCCCTATAATTTTGCATTTTTAAGAATGTCATGTAGCTGGAATCTTTCACTTAGCAATATGTATTTAAGTGTCCTCTATGTCTTTGTGTGGCTTGGTATTCATTTCTTTTTATCACTGAATAATATTTTATTGTATGGATAAGCCACAATATGTTTATCCATTCACCTGTGGAAGGAAATCTTGGTTGCTTTCTAAGTTTTGACAATTATGAACAAAGCTGCTATAAACATTTTCAAGCAGGCTTTTGTGTGGACATACGTTTTCAAATAATGTGGGTAAATATCAAGGAGTGAGACTGGATTATATGGTAAGAGATTGTTTAGTTTCATAAGAAACTGCCAAAATGTCTTCCAAAGTGGCTGTGCCACTTTTCATCTCCACCAGCAATGAATAAGAGTTCCTGTCGCTTCACATTCTTGCCAGCATTTGGTGTTATCAGTGTGTTGGACTTTAGCCCTTCTAATAGATGTGCAGTAGTTATTTCATTTTTGTGTTAATTCCCTCTTGTGTTTTTATTTTGCCTCTGTTTTTATGAAAGGCAGTGGTTTCATTCAGATATTGATGAAAGGGATTCATGTAAAAGCATGCATGGACTTGTACCAACTACACATACAGATACTACTTTTAGGGCAATGCTAGTGGAAGAAAAATGATAAAAAACAAATACTCCCTCAAGTTTAGGTTTAATAGGCATAAAAAGCTAGCAAAGGAGATAATTTCACTTCAAAGAGGTTCAAACTGAGATGAGAAGGATTTTTTAAAATTGTGTTTTTGAGAGTCATTCACATTTAGTATCAAAGTTGGAATATAGCTCTTGTGATGTTAACATCTGGTTCATTTTTAAATTTCTAATAGTTCTAATGTCATTACCTTTTAATCAGAGTGTGTAACTGGAATTTAGATTAGATTTGAAAAGACAACTAGGAGAAAATACTAAAATCATTAAATTTAGTGGACAGCCAACTGAAGCATCCAATAAAACTATTTAGAATTTTAATACTCAGCAAATAGAATGTTGCGTGGCAGGAAAATTTGAACCCTGCCTCCAAATAAGAATTATGTGGATCCAAAGAGTTAAACAAGGCATCCTAACTGTGGGTTAAAAAGTTGGTGTGATCTAACTGGCTTCTCAGGGAGGGACAGAAATTGAGGCTTTTCTTGACCTATGGATCAGCTATGGGTAAAAATCTGAAGCAAAGCTCTACCTGCAGAATTTCTTCAGGGTATGAGTTTAGAAATAATAATATACATAGCTTAAATATGACCATCCTAGTAATATTTGTAAGTTCTTTCATATTCACCTTTTAAAAAGTTCACTTCTTAGCTTTCTCTGCAAACACCTGCCAGGCAACATTTCATCCTCTAGGGGTTCAAGAATCAAGCTCCACATATATGGTGATAGTCCTCTCTACCGACCTCCAGATACATATGTCCTTCATTCATTCTTCCATCCATTGATTGACCAATAGATAAACTGGTTCATGAATCCATCAATTAATGGGTCAGATGGAGAAAAATATCAACTTCAAGGTTTTATACAATGTGTTAAGTTTCTCTGAACCTATTATCTGTAAGTATGATAGTATATGTGACTATGTACTAGATGTATGCATGTTATAGAGAGAATTAGGTAAAACAATATTTGTACGTTTTGTGTATGGATTTCTACTTCTACTTACTTAGTACAGAATATCTTCATTTCTTCCTGGGCTATTACAACAGACTTCTGACTAGTTTCTTGCCTAGATATATTCTCTGCCTGTCAATATACAGTCCTCCACACTAGAGGTGGTAGGTGTCAGGGAAAGGAAACAGAGGTCAAGAGAGAAAGGCAGAATTCACCTATGGAGGGGACAAGAGACACCACAGAGGACCTAGAGGAAAACATTGCAGCTCTAAGATCCTACCCCTGCTCCAGAAATGAGTAATAAGCCCTTCTCATCCCAACCCCACTTCTGTACTTACAAGTGCCATTAGGAAGAGGAAAATGGAGTTGGAAAAAACTTTGAATTAAAAAAAATCTGACAGAAAACTAAAGAAATCTTTCAGCTAAGAGGAAACTATTTAATTAGAATAAGATAGAAATATCACTAATTGGCAAGCTTATGTTTCTTCACCACTTGATAAAGGGTTGAGAAGAAAATAAAATGAGTTAAGGAAATGTAAAGACATACATTTTATCTTCACTCTGAATATAATGTGTGTAAATTTGCAACCCTCAAATATAGGCACAGAGATGTGTCTCCTGGAATTATTTTGGTCTTGGTATTTTCCCGGTGGTGGCACTTAGCTAAAAGTTTCTTCAGAATAATGATTGTTTCTCAGATATATTAACCTTTTACTCATTGTCCTATTAAAAATATAATTTATAACATTGGAGCCTGATAGCATGACAAAAGTTCCTCCTAATATTTGGTGCAAAATTTCATAAAACAACTATATTGGGAAATGTAATCTGTCTGGCTTTTAGCTTCTCCGCACAAGAACACTGTGGTAAGATGCCTTCAAAATCTTTAGGGAAATTTAACATGTTCTAGAGCTTGTAATTAACCAAGTAGACATTCAAGTGTAAAGGCAACAAACAGTTTCGGTCATACAAAATATTCCCAAAGAAACTACCAGATAATAAACTTCACCCAACCAAAAGATGAATGAAGAAACTTTGGCTAAAGGACTTATGATGGGCACTGAATCCATTTAACTGTAGGTTGAAGATTAGTATGGATTTGGGAATCATAGTAGGAGGAAAGAATTGTAAATGTTGCAAACCTGAGCCCAGATTAGCTCCATTTCCTTTCCTCTTCCTCATAGCACTCAAAACTTTTTGCATACTTAAATTCTTGAAATTGATTGTAATGGTTCTTACCACTGAGCTTTTATAAAACCTATTCATTCTGCCTGGAACAAGCCCACCCCAGCCCTTCACTTACCCAACCCTACTCAGAAACTCAACTCTTCTCCTGCCAGACACCTATTCATCCTAAGGGCTCAGCTTCATTATCATTTTCTTCAAGAAAATTTTCCCCTCACCTTCCTCTCATGTGCTCCTGTATTCTGTCACTCACCACCCTCATCAAACTGCATTACCAATTTCCTTTTTCTAAACATTTTCCCCAAATACTTCACTCTCCAAAAGGATGTCATGCTCATTTTTTAAAAATTCCCAACATCTTTCATAGTGTTTAATATATGGTGGACACACAATAAGTTAATCGATAACCACCAAGATGTGAATATTGTTTTAAGTTCCTTTTTTCCTTTTCCTTGCCTTAATAATCCCTCTCTCTCTTTCTCTTTCTCTCTCACATACACATATACACACACAATTATTGACATATTCTGAAAAAATATGTTAACTTTAGAAAAGCTAGATGTATTATTTTTAAATGTAAATAACATGATTCACAATCTGTTTTGACTTGCCCATATGAAGGTTTTAGATAAAAACAGTGATTACTTTTTTGGTCATTAAACTATGTCATTTCAAGTGATGTTTTTTTACCATTGAAAAGATTAATTTTAACACTTACATTTGCAAAGCAATCATTAACTTGATTTATTATACAACAGCAAACTTACTTAATTTGACCAGACACCATGCTGTCAGTAATTTGACAGTAATGATATTGTTTTCCCTCCAGTGACTGAGATGAACAATACCAATTTGCTAAGTTAATGCTTGTGTGGATATTGTCAATAAATAATTGAATGACTAACTTGGATAAACAAAAAGCAGATTCTGACATTGGAACTACTGAACTGAAGAGTTTGGTTTGGCCAAAGAAGCTACATTTCCAATACATATTGCACGTGGAATAAATATTATCTCTCAAAGATAAAAATATCAAAATAAAAGATGAAATCAAATTACAAAATATCATTATCCAAACGACTCTTTTAGAAAGCAGTAATCCTCTTTACATAAACAGCTGTTATAAAAGTTTTCACCTGAAAACTTCTAGCATTAGTATATCTTAATTAGCTATAATTCCCTTTAATGAATTCTTTCAGAAACATGCAATGATATGGTTTAACATATTTTATCATCTTTCGAAGCCTAGGAACATTATACAAATATGAGACTATATTTGTATATTCAAAGGCACTTTATTTTTATTTTACTTTCATTAAAATTTAGAGATAAATTTTGACATTTTTTCTACCCCTTTTGTCCATTTTTTTAAATTCACCACATAAAGCTTAAATGACATGTGTTAACAGCAAATAGGAAACAATTTACTTCAGATTGGAAGAATGATTTTCCAGCCCAATGCACTTGTACATACCAAATGCACTCAAATTTTGAATAAGAGCTTGTCCTTTTGCTTGGAGTTTTTCTTTGTTATATCTGGAAGACCATGAAACAACCATATATATTAGTCATTTAATCTGTATTTTTAAAAAGTTAATATAACCTTAATTTAGTTTCAGTAATGATTGAGAAAATATTTTAAAAATGGAAATGTATGAGTTTTTTACAAATTAGATATTCTCAATTTTTTCTCTCTTGTTTTGTAATTTGAACTGAGAAGCCGGGTCCCATCCATATTGTGAGTTATTCTAATCAAAGTTTAAAATGACACATAGCTATTTCATGGGAAGTATATTTGGTGTGGACAAATGAATGGGTAATCTTGTAGTGCCCAGGATTTGATGAAAAGAGCCTAAAATTGAAACTAGGATATTTTTATATCCTAGATGACATTGGAACTATATGGCCATGTTCTACCATTCCCAAAGTAATCTAAACCTTGCATGGGTACATTTTGAATTTTAGGCTTTTGAGTGAATCTCATAGAATCACTCCCAAAAATGTGTATAAGAGGGCAACTGTTTAGCTGTGAATATCTGTGAAAATTGACACTTGTATGTCAGTGTCAACAGACATTCATATAACACATAGGGTTAGTCATTCATTTATTTATATTCATTGCATATATTGTGATAAAGAAGTTATTATTTAGCTGACCTCTCTTGAGGAAAGACTTACAGTTAGAAGGAATACTTTGGTGGGTCTTTTGAGGCAGGAGGTGGAACTCTCATACAGCACGCTCACTCAAAAATAAGCTGCTTCTAAGGAGGAAGAGGAACCTCATTGATTGGAGGGCATTTGTTGCTAGACACTGAAATGAATGGGATATGAAAGTCTGAGAGCAAGTTGAGAGCCAGGACACGGAAATGGTAGAAACGGAGGAATTCCAGATGGCAGCTCGTACCTAGAAGGGTGCAAAGTTTTTTTTTTAAAAAAACCTTTGCATATTTAATTTACCTGGTGATGATTATTGAGGTGGGTTTGGTATGGGATTTGCTCTGTTTTGGTAAACTTTCTCTTATGTTTCTCTATTAAATCTTTGATAAATTATTCATTACTGAGTAAGTAATGATTTTTATGAGTGGATTTTGTAGAGGATTTATGAAGAACTGCATCAAGGCCAGCCATAAAAACAGAATAAAATCAAAGATCATTGGGTATCTGGGTTATATGTGTAAAGATTCATATTAACTCAGTAACATGATTATTATCCAAACAACTTGTCTTTGAGGGGATATGTTCATGAAAGCATCTTTTTTGCCTGTAAAACTATGTGGAGGTCATATTCTATTTCTATTTGTTCCTGCTGTGTGTGTGTGTGTGTGTGTGTGTGTGTGTGTGTGTGTGTGTGTTTGTATAAAGCTCATATGTAAAACCTACATATGCATCGTACCTTGATTCTCCTACCTTTTACTAAGAACATTCATGCCCTGTGCAAGGAAATCTCATCTTTTACGTCCTTAAAATTTGTGCCTTTGTGTGGGCAAAAGGAAGCAGGACCATGGCCTTTCCCCTCTCTACTCAGCATCTGAAAAATATGTACAATACGGAACCACTGTTTACACCTTAGTGATCCCCAAGGCCACTTACATACCTTTGGGTTTTATATTTAAATGCTGCTGCAATTTTGGTTAGTACTGCACTGAATCTATAGATCAATTCAAGGAGAACTGATGTCTTAAAAAATTGAGTCTTCTAACCAATAAACAAGGTATAAATCTCCTTTTATTTAGGATTTCCTTAAATTCAGTAATGTTTTGCAGTTTTCAGAACATAAATTTTTCACAAATTTTGTCAGATTTATCAGGATTTCATTTTTTTTTACTTTAAAGAGATTTTATTAAATATAAGGAAATAGAAAAGGAAAATGTGAAAAGATATATCAGGCAAAATAAAAAAACAAAACAATGCTATTTTTGCTTTACTAACCTCAAACAACATACTATTTGATATAAAACAGCATAGTTCTTAACAATCACTCTGTCAGCCACCCAGGATGACATACATTATTTTAATATTCATTAGAGGTTACTCTAAAGCCACACTATCCAATAGATCATTTTTTGATGCTATTATAATCTTATTTTTATTTGAATTTTTTGTTCTAATATATACAAATAATTGATCTTTTGTTTATCTATCTTGTATCTAGTAGTTATTTTGTTGATTCAGATTTTTTAGATAGATGATCATGTTGTCTATGAAGACTATTTTACTTCTTTACAAATGTGGATAACTTTTTATTTTGTTTTTCTTTCCTTTTTTTTTTTGTCTGAACATACTGGCTAGAACCTCCAGCAAATTGTTGAGTAGAAGTAGTGAGAGCAGAAATCCTTTTCTTGTGACGGATCTTAGGGAGAAAGCCATAAAATTTTGTAGAAACCCTCTTTCCATGTTGAGAAAGTCACTTCCTAGTTTGCTGAGAGTTTGTTTATTTTGTTTTCTGTTTTTAATCAGGAATGGATTTTAGATTTCATCCAATGCTTTATTTCTATAGAAATCATCATCCATTTTATTTTTAGTTTATTAAAATGGTAAATTATATTTACTGATTTTTAAACATTAATGTGAATTCTTGAAATAAATATCACTTAGTCATGATACATTATACTTTTTTACATTGTTTTATTTGAATTTCTAAAATTTTGTTTAGGATTTTCATATTTATGTTCAGGACGGATATTAGTCTATAGTTGTATTTGTAATTTCTTTGGTCTTAGTATCAGGGCAATGCTGGCCTTATAGAATATATTAAAGATGATTTTTTCTGCTGTAATTTTCTAAAAGAATTTGTGCAGACTTCGTAATATTTTCTCATTAACTGGAAGAATACACAAGTAAAGGCATACTGGCATACAGTTCTGTTTTTAAACTACAAATTGAATTTCTTTAATAGAGCTAGAGCTATTCAGGTTATTTTATTTCTCTTTGAGAACAATGAGGACTTGTGTCTTTCAAAAATGTGCCCTTTTCATCTAAGTTGTCAAATTTATAGACATGAAGTTGTTAATAACAATAACCCTTTTAATGTCTTTTTAGTCTGACTGATAGACCCTCTTTCATTCCTGATATTGATAATTTGTGTCTTCTCCCACCCTTTATTTTCCTGATCAGTCTAGATAGACATTTATCAATGTTAGTGATCTTCTTAAAGAACCAGCTTTTAATTTAATAATTTTTTCTATTGTTTTTCTATTTTCTATTTCATTGATTTTTACTTTGATCTTTATTATTGTCTTGTGTTCACTTTTGGTATCATTTGTTCTTCTTATTCTTTTTCTAGTTCTTAAGATATAAAATGAGGCCATTAATCGGAGATCTTTCTTCTTTATTAATACAGGGGTTTATTGCTATAAAGTTTGTTATAAGTATAGCTATAGTGGCATCCCACAAATTCTGATATATTGTGTTTTATTTTCATTCAATTCAAAATGTTTTCTAATTTCTCTTTTGATTACCTTTTGGACCATTATTTAGAAGTCTGTTGTTTAGTTCTCATATATTGGGGGGGGGGTTCCAGATATCTTTCTCTTATTGATATCTAATTTGTTCCATTTTGGTCAAAGGACATGCCTTGAATCATTTAAAATTTATGAAGGTTTGCTTTATGTTTCAGAATATGTGGGTAAATGTTCTATGTGTTCTTAAAAAAATCTATATTCTGCTGTTGCTGGGTAGAGAGTTTATTTATAGTCAATTAGGTGAAGTTGGTTGACAATATTATTCCAGTTTACTATATCTTTATTTTTTTTTTACTTGTTATATCACTTATTGAGTGAGGGCATTGAAATCTGTGACTATAATTGTGGATTTGTCTATTTCTTGTAGTTCAAACAATTTTGCTTCATGCTTTTTGAAGCTCTGTTATTAGGTACATAAATATTCAGCATTGCTATGAAATTTTGATGACTTGACCTTCAAATATCCTTAATAATATCTTTTTTTCCAAAATCTACTTTGTCTAATATTAACATAACTACTCCAGATTTCTCGTGACTAGTGTTAGCACACTGTTACAGGATTTTGTTTTTTTTTTTTAATCAAAAATCATTTCACCACTCTCTTCTTGCTCTTGTTAGCATTGTTTCTGATGAGAAATCTGCTGTCATCCTTCTCTCTCTCTCTCTCTCTCTCTCTCTCTGTATTACATTGTTTTACTTGGTCTGCTTTTAAGTTTTTATATTTCTCACTTGTCTTGAGTAATTTGATTATGATATGCTTTGTTCATGATTCTTGTGCTTGGGATTTGTCAAGCTCCTTAGATCTTCAAGTTGATAATTTTCATCAATTTTGGAAAATTTTCAGCCATATATTTCCTCAAATATTTTTGTCCTTCCTTTTCTTTTTGGGGGAATTCCCAGTTACATATATAATGATCTGATTGGAGTTATCTCACAATTCATTAAAGTTGGGTTCATTTTTAAAGTAAATTCTCTTTTCTCTATATGGTTCAATTTAGATAGTTTTATTACTGTATTTCCAACTTTGATACTATTTTCTTCTATAATATTTAATTTGTTGTTACTCCAATCCTGTGCCTTTCTACCTCATATACTGTAGTTTGTACCTCTATAAGTTCAATTTGTTTTTAAAAATAGTTTTAATGTCTCCACTTAATGCTCTGAACACATAGAATACCATTATACTATTTTAATCTCTTTGTCTGTTAATGTTAACATTTGTGACAATAAGTCATTTTTATTTAATTATTTTTCTTATAATGGGGCATGCTTTTCTAATTCTTTGCATGGCAGGTAATCTTTGATGGCAGACCTTGCAAATTTTACATTGTTGGATGTTTAATATTTTTATTTCTATAAATGTTCTCCCACTTT